>JAOEGS010006644.1:20007-31312 GCA_025447755.1 Corythornis vintsioides | reverse complement strand
ATAATTGAAAATTAAATACAATAAATATATAGTAAATATAATGATATTGAATTTATATAGTAAATATGATGATATTGAAATAATAGTTCATGAGTAAGGTTTGTCATAGTTTAAAACAGGCAAAAAACCTCTATAATAAGATTTTCCATTTGCTTGTTTTGCTTTCAATTATCAGAATACACACAAGTTTTTAACTTGTAGAGCAGTGTCTTAAAAATCAGTGTGCTGTGGAAGTAAAATGACTTTTTTACACTTTGCATGTTTTTCTTTCTTATCCAAGAGTCTTCTGACAGCCATCTAATACCAGCTACATTTTAAAATGCCCCTTCTTCTCCTTACTGCAGATAATTGGAAGCATCTGCCTCCTTCTCAAAAATGGGTACTCCTATGCTTATAGCTGAAAACAGCAAATCCAAATATCCCTTCATCTTTCCAGCTTCAACATAATTTTCTATCTCTGATCATGTACTGGAGCAAGACTTGGTTATTTTAAGTAGTCATTCCTTGCTTTATGTCAATATGAAGAAATTTCAGAACTGCTTCAATTAATTCTTTCTGCTCATGCCACCTGTGGACTAAAAAGGATGTGCTTTCCAAAAGAGATTCAGTGGCTGGTGCTCACTGATACATTCTTCAGCCATTCCTGAAATTGTCTGTGTGGAATCTTTGCTGACTAATTAGTTCTGTGGTACAAAAACCACCAAGTGTCAGCAGTGTGCTTATGGAAATTATCACTCTGGGCATGACATTCCCTTTGGCTTCAGAGGATCCTCTGAGGTTGATTGCCCTACATACAATCAAAGAAAAGAGAGTCTTACACATTGAAAGGACCCAGTAGGTTTGCAGCTCTTGCTGGTTACGAGGGCCAAAAGTCTTGACAGTGGAGACAGTCTCCATGAGTATGTTTAGCTTGTGACAGATTTAATTACACAGGTAAGAGTGAAGCAGTGCTGCAGTTCTGCAGCAGAGGTTGGTATTTTGTCTGCAGAGGAGACTGTATTTGCCTCTAGGTGGTAGCTCCTATTCAGAAGAGTTCAGACAAAGAATATGCAGGTTGCTGATGCATGGCAGCATAGCACAAAAAAGGCAGAGCTGAAGCAGCTTAGAATTGCAATCCTTACCTACCCCCAAGCCTGCTAATCGCTCCTCATTTCTTTTTTCACAGATTGTGTCTTCACTAATGGTTGGCAAGATCAGACCACAGGTACCAACTTAGTGTGAAGAAAATGTCAGCATAACTCAAGCAGAGCATTTAATAGCTGAATGGCTTTTGCTGAGTAACAACTCACACTTGTAAATTAATCATGCTGCAAAAGTCTCACTCTAGGCTAACTCAACATACCAATGTAACTCATTTTCCATGTTCTGAATGTGGAAACATTAAATCTAGGTCAACATTTTCAGTAAATTCAATAAATTATTCACTAAGTCAATTATTTTCTCCAAATATTTTGAACCACAAATTTTCTTCCTCATGCCATGGAACCATTTTAGCATTCAAGGACAGAAAGCATTCTTATCTGCAAAGGAACTGTGCAGACATGAATCTTAATTCTGAGTTTAACATTGATAGGTATAGCATAGCAAGAGAAAAGTAAATTTTACCCCACCACACATTTTATTATCTTCAGACTGAGATGTATTTGTATGAATATCAGCTTATTCACAAAGTCAAGAAGGTGAAAATCCTCCATTAATGCAATAAAATTTGTGCATTGCTAGAAGCAAGTCACTAAGCAATTTGGCTAACATTGGCTAGAAACTGTAATATTGTTTCAGATCACTTGCTTGACCTTGTAAATCAAAATGTGCTTGTTATGATTTAGCAAATAATTTTTTTTAACTTCTATTTTTATTTCTGCAGCTTACATGTAAAATTATCAAAATCATACCAAGTAAAAACTAAAGGTAAAAATAAAAAAAATGGAAAAAAGTCCCCAGTGTTTATTAGATTTATGGGCTTTAAAAAGAGATGAACTAAAAAAAAAAAAAAAAAAGAAAAAAAAAGATGAAAGAAAGATATGGACATCTGATATGGGAAGTTGAATAATCAGTTCTGAAAGTAAGGGCTGGGCAGATGCAAGGCAAGCATGCAGAGGTGGTTTGGAGGGTACACTGGGAGGCCAGCCATCATGGGGAGGGGCAAATTTAGACAAGTTGTCATAAAAAATTCACAGAGCTCAACCACATTAGATCAAAAATTAAAAGGAAATCTTCTGGTAAAATCATGTCAAAACAGACATGCTCAATATGCTGTTCTTTACAAAGCCAACCACAGGAGCTGTACTGGTAATCAGTGGCTTGAACTGAGATGCTGCTGTAGAAGTTTCTTTCATATTGGCGAGCTGATGCTCATTGGCTGTGGCAGGTGTTGTTGAAACTGGCAAAGGCTTCCCACTCTGTCTGTCAAATTGCCTTTTCCTTCTCCCTTAAGTGTTCCTTTTGCTTTACATCACTGTCACAGCCATCCTCTGAAACAGGTCCTCTTCCTCAGTTGCACTTTTAGCAAAGACTCGAGAGTATCAGGTATGCAGACCCATGCCATCAGAACATCTGCTCCAACCCACTTCCAAAAATTAAAGCTTTTTCCCTCTGCAGCCTTGACCTGCTAATGGTGGTGATGGGAGGAGTAAACTGTTAGTGCTGCTCCACCAAATTTGGATTTGAAAAGTTCAACACGCCATTTATTAAAGCTGTAATTATTCATAGGTTTGTTATTTTTTTTAAAATGCATTGTTGTCATGGCTTTCTTACTTCTGAGGCTTTTTCCCAAGACATACATTATCACATATTTTGTACAATAAATGGAAGCATTTTTCTTTGTTGGCATATCTTCCGATTCCATTAGAATAAGTTAGTTAGACCATATTTTTCATATACAGAGTGAATATACTCCTCTATCTGAACATGGACACATGATGCTGAATGTTATAGTTATTAACAGTGGTTCAATGTACAATTATCCATTTTGGATTTGAACTTCATTGGTAACAACAGTAATGATGTACAGTGTTCTCCATGAACCCACTGAAGTTTTGGGACAGTGAGATGTTAATTCAGGTATTTTTCTTCTGAAGACTTAAGGCAATGAGTACATACACTAATCCTAGTGTGGCCTCCTTCTTGACAGCCACCCAAGTGCTTCCGCAATGCAAATATTAATCTCTAAAACAAGTCAGCAGATGGATCACATACCAATTATTTCACATGATGAACCACATGGAAAATACTTAATAGGGTTTCAAATACATTTGCAAAGCAGGCTGTTGGAAGCAGTTTGTTGCATTTAAATGGCATAAAAGGTTGAGTTTATTCTAAGCTCTATACTATGTTTAACATTTGGAATTTAATACAAAGCAAAAGGAAGAAACTAGAAGATGCTCTGGTACCTATTTTTAGGTTGAAGAAGTCCTTAACACATTGCAGCTTAATATGACAGGGCCATTTCCCATCACAGGACACTCCCATAAATAAACAGAGAGAGACCAAAAAAGCCAGGGATGAGAAATTAAATCCGTGAAACACTTGTTTTTGAAAACAGGACAGGAAGTGGTAAGAACAGACATTTATTTTTATTCTTGAGTGTCTCAGTTCTAGGGAAATGAGCTAACATAGTGTGAGTTGTACTGGCAAGCAGTGAGTCATTGATCCATTTTCTTGATAAAAGGGTGGAAAAAACTATTCCTTAAGGAGGAAATAAACTTTAATTTGGAACTTTACCCTCAGCTGCAGCAAAATGCCTTTTCTGAGGCTCTACTGTTGCACCTGATCATAGGAAATTTATATTTAAGGGGAAATCAATTTAAATATTTAAGGGGAAAGAAATAGTCAAGCAATGACAGCTATCAGCAGCATTTTTCCGAGAGCCCCTTTTACTTTATCTTTGTGGTGCCCATTTGGTGTTATTACTAAAGGCAGTATGTGGTCTCCTGATTTCACAGACTTACTCCACTGGATGCTGCAAATATTTACTGAGTACTTTATCTCTTCAAAACATAAAAAAGCCATAAGCACAGTTCCCTAGTTGCATAAGCTGCCTGTAAAGATGCTTCTTAGGTGCTTTTCTTGCCATTACTTGAGTCCCCTACAGCACCTTACTATATCCTAAGGTAATGTTTCCTACTCAAGAAGCTCAACTGTGGGCCTACCGATGACAAATTTGTTCCCAAAAGAGAGGTTATCAGGACTTAATGTACTCCCTAGGGCCATGAGTTTGCACCAGGAAGCCTCAGTGAGGAAGAGGGACTGCTTGCAGCTGATGTTTCTCAGAGAACCAGAAAAAAGTGAATACCAAATTGCACCCTTGACTCCCTGACCTCCTCCTCAACCTACATGACACCAAGATGGCCGAAAAGCTGATGTGTTAGTTCTCTCACCACAATCTGGGGTCTCACTAGCAATTCATTACTTTTATTTGCAGCCTTGAGATCCAGAGCAGGTCATTAGATAATCCGGTTTTATCTTTCTCTGGCTATTAACCCAAAAAGTAATTAATTTCTGGCCCACCTCAGACTGAGTCAGGTAGTTTATTCTTATGTGATTTCAGAGATAAGTGATGTAGGACTCAGAATTTGATATGGAGTTTACTCCCTTCTCAAAACAGTGTTTAATGTTTCTGCTTAAGTCTTTCTAGTTACTTTCTCACTACTTTTCTGTGGTAAAGAAAGGAACTAGAAACAGACAAAGAGAAAAACACATCCTGGATAGAGAGAGAGGGGGAGAGGAAAGTAGTAGAGGAGGAAAGGGAAATGTCAATATAATCAGTGCTGCAGAGATGGAGCTGTTCTAAGACCCTATCAGAGCAATTGGTCATTCAATTTGATCTTGAATTTGTCAGGAGCACAGAGCCTAAACCATCATTCACAGAGAAAAGAGTTCCTCTTAGATTGACTGTATTTTTTGAAAAGTCAGCATTTTCCTTGAGAAAACTTTTACAGATGCTCTTGGGTATTGAAGAATATCAACCTTGCCAAAAGAGAAGCCTTAGGTTTCTTATTATTCCCAGCCTCTGACTCTTCAGAGTGTCATCTGTCATCTTTCAAATCTTTTTAGTTTTGTCTAAATGTGACTTTTTGATTAGGTTTTTCCCCCTTCTGTTCAGTTGCTTTTACATCTTTCTCCTTTATATTGAAGCAAAAAGTTTTTTCTTGTTGTTTCAGCACAGTTCCCTTTATGTTTTGCTTTCTTTTTCAGCAGTGTATTTTATTTAATAGGAGACATTTCCAAAAGGGCTAAGGGTCAGACCTTCAAGTTTGCAGCACTTAATGGCTGTGTGTTTGAACTGAACGTTCATCTAGACAGCTGTAAAGGTTGCCCATTTCACAGGACTTCAGCAGACTATAAGCATGGCCACGCAACACAATGCCTTACAGATTCCCAAACATCTCCTGTTGAGGAGGAGCAGACATTAGAGGCTCAAAATCAGGATTTCTGTGTCCGTCTCTGGGTAACATGCTCTTCCACCTCCCAGAGCAATTCAGGTCAGTAATGCACTGATGTGGTGGCATTGTCCCTTCCAATTTTGTCTTAAGGCTGACTTGGAAGAGGCACTTTTCCTTCTCAGCTTGCTGCACATTTTGAATGTGACTTGTGTAACAGTATTCACTTTCCAATCTCTCATTCTGGTCTTGAAGGTTTCAGAGCAGCTGTGGTCTACAAAGATGCCTTAGCAGCTGTTTTAGGCACAATCTCTCTTATTTGAGACTGGAGTATTTGTTAAGGTCACTGTACTTCACCAGCAGCCTCTGAATGCCCAGTTCATAGTTCTTCATTACTTTTATTACTAATTGGCTTAAGACTGAAAGTTAAAAATTCTACTTGGATCAGAAACAAAGTCATCACATTTAACAAAAAGATATTTTTGAGTCCCACATTCAATTCCTGAATGAAGATCAGCTTTGGGAAGGGGTTTTTTTCCATTTCCTAAAAAATATTCCAAGTATTTGTATTCTTTGCAGTGGACACTGTGTCCCTGACAGATTTGTTATTACATATTCTAATTTTTCTGCATTTTTACTGTTACCCTTGTAAATTGATCAACTTATTTTGCATAATGTGTCCACAAATAAAAGCAAAAACTGTTTTATAAATCATCTGACATTCCAACAGTATGCTGTTTTCTGACTTTAGATGACTCATTGTCATATTCATTTGTTAGCTTGTTCATCTATTAAATTAACATGCTCTATAACAAGTGACCCATTTAATTTTCAATTTGATCCTGCCTTTTTGGAGCCTCATAGTCCACCTTTTTTTTCTACTCTAAGTACCAAAGGTTAATATCTTAGTGTCTAAGCAGAACTGGCCATGGTGTCTGCTAAATGAGCAAAGCAATTATAATTGTGTGACTTTAAGCAGTTATTCCACTAACTTCTTGGAAATAAAAACTTTCTTCAAAGATTTCAACACAGTTCTATTCTGAGCTAATACTATCTATAAAAGTTATTCCCAAATTCAAATAATTCTGAAGTTATGACTAACACAATTACCATATAACTCTATAGAAGAATATAATTTTTTAGTTATTTCTTCAAAATAGAACACATCTGATAACATACAGACACAGAATATAAACACAAAGCACATTCTTATATATTCTTGCTTATTAGTACATCTTGATTAGAACATATTGATGGAATGTGACCATTGATCCAATTACAAAACATACACCTTAATAGTGTTCAAGATTGTTGATGTTTAGCAAGCTCTACAACTGCTTTAATATTTTATAGTGATAGTATTGCATTGATTTCTTTTAGATATTTTTCTAATCTTTATTGAGCTTGTGGATCTAGTACAGGTTCTTTGCTCTTTGTGCCCAATGCCTTTCAAGATCTGTGTGCCTTGCCTCTCACTCTACACATTTGTTTTTCAGCTCTTCCCCCTCTCTTCAAAGAAGACCAGCATAAATAAACGATTTCTGAGGACATAAAGGCTGTGTAAAATGTCTGAATGACAAAGTAACGAACACTCTTTGTGACTGGAGTCAGCACAAGTATTTATTGCTAAGCAACAAAGACTGATGTCAACGAGTTTTGTCAAATGCAGATGGTGAGTAGGTTTGTTGAAAAAATGGAATCACTCTAACATCACTCTTTACAGTGGATTCTAATATAATAGAAATAAAATGCACTCAACTGGTCAGATTCAAGAGCTCCACAGAATGAGATGAGGTTAATTTAATAATAGTTTCTGCTGGCTTGGCCTGTATTTTAGGGAGTTGCTCATATGAGAGTATTTTTAATCTACCTCAGCAACACTCAAGGATGTAAAAACATCTGCAAAACTTCCCTAAAGTGGATACCCTCTCAAAAGCTGATATTCAGAATGCTATTGAGAGCGAAGGAAGGACACAGTACATCATACCTGGTTGGTGGGGAGGTGGTTGGAATATGCAAGTACAGCCTTACTGTTTACTTTATTCTCTTACAGCATAAATGTCTTTCAGTCCTCTTCAGCAACTGCCTTTGTGTCCACTCTCTGAACAACTCCCCAGATATGTCTGGTGAGCTGAGATTGATGATTATGTCACTGTAAATCTGAATGTGTGCCCCATGGGGAACGTTCACCAAACTCCTTTTATTCCTGTTTGAGGTCAAATCTGCCACAGTGGAGAACATGCTCACTCATTTCCTGTGAGCACACTGATGAAAAAACAGGGATCTTTATGCATATCTTCTAGGCACAGCTCACCATCAAAATCAGATGCAAATTCTCCTTATCCCCATAGAAAGCGGACAAAACCTGATCTTAGTCCCAAGGAGTGAGAAGTCTTGCCTCTCTGCTAGGACAGTGTGCTTGGTCAGAAGAACATGAAATCATGTGGCTGTTGGTTAGCACTTCAACACTGTGATAGAAGCAACCTGGTCTGGTTCAAACAATCAAATGCTAAAATAATTCATTATAACTCACCTCAGGTGCAAGCTGCACCAGGAAGCAACTGCCTCCTGGAAGGTGTCTTAGCCACCTGCTTTGCTCTCCCTCCTAGAAACAACCTGCTTGTACTCAGATTGGAGATCAGTTCTGCTGCCTGAGTCCCAGACGTCCCTCATCTTCTGCATATAGAGACACAATGCTCTTCCTAGAATTCCTGCTCCTTGACCCTATACTGGATGCTGTAGTAAGACAGGAACATTCCCATATACTCTGCCTCCACAGCAAATGAATCACCCTTGCTGGCTTGTACTGACTGTTATGTTGGTGCAGGGCCTGTAGTAGGATAAGTACACAAAAATCATAGAATCATAGAATGTTATGGCAATAAAGTAAACACACACACACAAAACCAACCCTACGTGTCATTACAGAAAGTAGCTTAATGTGCTTCAAAATAAAGATGTTGCACCTCAGGCAATAGTCTTGCATCCGAATAAAAAATGTCACATGTATGAAAATTACTGTCTTAACTTGAGTGAAGGAAAGATCAGCCAGAACTCATGTGAGGCTCAGTTTTGAAAAAAATATTTTACTTGAAGCTATTTTTATTCCTCTTAGTTGTGTTAGGCAACCAGACATATGGTATCATGCAGCCACAGCAGAAAGACATGAGTGGCTGATGAGAATTAGGTAAATTCACCTAATAAAAACATTAATTAGTTTTGAATCATGGTTGAATTTGGAAAATGTTTTAGGAAAGATAGTATGTTTTTGACATTTGCTTCACTGCTTTGATGTATTGTCGGTGTTCTGGGCTTTTGAGGGTTCTGGATCTAGTAGTTCAAGTTCAGTTTTGCCTGCTTGTAAATGTTCATAAGCTAGTAAGAATATATGATTTTTCAGAGCTTAAGTAATTCACAGATTGTTCACATTTGCAGCTCACTACTGGATAGTTGCCCGTGTGATATATTTCTGGTGTCTGGCCAGGCAAGTAAAAATCATTAGCAACAAAAAAGGTGAAGGGGTCAAAGTGATAGTGACAAATGCATGCTGACCAATACAGTCTAAGATTTTTTTATTAAGATAATTTCAGGAACAGTCAACCATTCATATATTAAGAATATAGTGCAAAATATCAGCTGGGCAATGCAAATTTAATCTGAAGTTCAGTTGTTTAATCATAAACTTTATGAATCCGTTTGGACTGGGGGAAAACTAATGATTTTTCAAACAGTTCTGTTCACAGTGGTTTTTTTCTCCTGATCAGCAGGCATGTACACAAAGCTGCAAAACTCTGCTTTTTCCATCTCTAATGCACTGCTGGGATACCTAGCACTCATGTCATTTAGTCTTAAAAGCTATTAATGCACTTGGTAAAGATGAAAAGTGAAATATTAAATCTTGTCAAGCCCACTGAAAGCTGTAGTTGGTCTTTTTAATAAATGTTTTTCAGAAACTCACTATTGTCTATGATAAATGCAATTTTCCAAGTGTAGCATGGTAGATTTAGTACTCAGAAAAATTTGTTGACAGGAGCTGGGTTCTGAACTCTTTACATATCTGCAAAATATCCAGAGTGGATGCAGACGTAGCATAAACTTTTCAACTTCATCGAAGTTTTTTCCTTTGAACTGGTCAGACCATCTGTAGACATGAGGACAATTCAGCTGTCAGCCTTTTTCATAAGCCTGGCAACAAGGGCTTGAATTAGTGTCAAAATAGAAAATGTGAGTATTAAATATTTAGCATTTTGAGCTTGGATTTTAAGTTCCCACATGCTACCTGAGTGGCTAGACTATATAGAGTGTCCTTTGACCAAACAAGTAAGCACTGGTTGTTCTTAAGAAAAGCAATTACTCCAGCCAGGCAGGTCTGGAGACACCAACTGCCCGTCCACCAGCAGTCCCAGGCATCCCTATGTGGCTGCAGGGCACATTCTTATGACCCTGAAGTGGGCAGAACATCCTCAGTCTGAGCTTCCATTTCCTAAATCCCAGACAAGTTCTGCAGCCACAGGGCTCCTTGTAACACCTGATTCTCTCACCCAGCATGCCCAGTGTGCTCTCCATTTGCAGCTCCTTCTGACTGTGAGAGGGCTGCAGGCAAAAAAAAAAAAAGATGCCCAGCATGGAGCAAACTCTTTGAAACCAAGGACTTACAAAGTCTGTTATCACACAGGATGCCTAATAAGGTCCTACCAAATATAATCCTTCTCTAAGTTTATCATAGTAAGTGCAGAGTATTTTACTCCACTTTTCTTCTCAGGCCTATTCTATAATTTGAAGACTGTACTACATGTATCTCAGTTCTAAGGGACATGAAATACTTACACTTAGGAGAACACTGTCTAGCATTTTACACATAGTCTACCCCTCAATTTTAATTGTAGCAATTTTCAGCTAGAATATCAAAGGACCTTAACACCTTTCTGGTGTACAGAAATTTACTGTCATTGTGCTCTGATTCTAAAATAATGGACCTCATTTAAATTTCATCATGAGATTTTTAAGAGGCAAACTCTTTAGTCTTTGTGAAAGACTTAACATAGAATCACAGAGTGTCAGGGGCTGGAAGGGACCTTGAAAGATCATCTAGTCCAACACCCCTGCCAGGCAGGATCACCTAGACCAGATCACACAAGAATGCATCCAGGCAGGTTTTGAATATCTCCAGAGAGGGAGACTCCACAGCCCCCCCTGGGAAGCCCATTCCAGTGTCTGTCACTCTCACTGTGAAAAAAAAATCCTTCTCATCTTTACATGAAACTTTCTATGCCTCAGCTTCCACCCAATCCCCTTGTCCTGTCATCGGGCATGACTGAGAAGATCCTGGCTCCATCCTCCCAGCACTTGCCATTTATGTATTTATAAACAGTGATGAGGTCACCCCCCAATATCTCCTCTTCTCCAAGTTAAAGAGCCCCAGCTCCTTCAGTCTTTCCTCATAAGAGAGATGCTCTACTCCCTTCAGCATCTTTGTGGCTCTGTGCTGGAATCTCTCAAGAAATTCTGTGTCCCTCTTGAACTGGGGAGCCCAGAACTGGACACAATACTCCAGATGCAGCCTTACCAGGGCAGAGGGGCAGGAGAACCTCTCTCCACCTACTAGCCACATCCCTTTTAATACACCTCAGAATGGCATTGGTCTTCTTGGCCACAAGATCACATTTCTGGCTCATGGTCAGCCTCCCATCAGCTAAGACCCCCAGATCCTTTTCCCCTTCACTGCCTTCCAACAGGTCAGTCCCCAACCCATATTGATACCTGGAGTTGTTGCCAGGTGCAAGACTCTATACTTGCCCTTGCTGAATTAATTACATTTCTTTCTTCCCAACCCTTCAGCCTGTCCAGGTCTCACAGATTCACAGATATTAGGGGTTGGAAGGGACCTAGAAGATCATCTAGTCCAACCCCCCTGCCACAGCAGGATC
>JAOEGS010006642.1:22626-36866 GCA_025447755.1 Corythornis vintsioides | reverse complement strand
TGACTTGGTCTAGGTGATCCTGCTCTGGCAGGGGGGTTGGACTAGATGATCTTCTAGGTCCCTTCCAACCCCTAACACTCTGTGATTCTGCGAATCATTTTAAACACAGATGTGCCCCAGATCTGAATGTTTGCCTTTACATGTTCAGCTGATTTAATGAATCTCCAGCACTGGGAAGAGGGTGAAGAAGGAAAGGAGTTGGTAGAGTTTCTTACATCTTCTGTCATCAACTCTTACTAATTAATCCCGAGGAGACACTCAGAATGCCAACACATTTAACAAAACTGTTGGCAGCAGTTTTATTTATGTGGATGCATATGTAGACCCCTTTATATACATATATTAAAAAAAAAATATATATTCTTTCTACATATATATGTTTATACACATACATATATGTGTATATATAAATACATATACATATGCATATATAAATACATATACACATACATATAGTGTGTATATATAAATACAAACACCAGGGAGTTCCTCTCAGGAAACCTGAAACAGACAAGATTCTTCTTCACCTGTCAGTGGAAAATGTCAATCCTTCCTTCTGTGAGCCTGTTCTCATACTTCACCACCAGCCTGAGCATTGCCTTCGGCAGGTGGCCGTGCAAATGTGAGCTCGTGTTTACATCTGGCCACACATGAGTCCCAGGGCCTGTGTGTCAGGGCAGGAGGGAGGCTGGAGCAAGCAGAGGAGCTGCTGCATGGCATTCATGCATGGCTTTCTGCCCTGGGAGGAGGCAGCAAGACCTCCCATCTCCTGGTCAGCCTCCACTCCCCATCCTCCCAAGAAATTTTCCACTCAAATCTAAGAGTGTTGATGGATAGCACTCAAAGGAAACACAAACTTTGTCTATTCTCAAAATGCCTTTTAGAATAACAGCTGAAGATCTATATTTGTATCAAGGTCTACCCAGTACCACAGACTTTGTTAGAAGGCTCTTTTGATGGATTTGTTTTTCCCATGCAGGCTGCCTCTTGCTGTTTGCAGCCCCGGGTACACACAGAATGTTCCTACCACATGGATTATCCAAACACATCTGCAGCAGTACCTGTGTGACAAAATACAGCAAACAAGGAGGGGACACTTGAGCTGGAACTGACTCGAAGATCTCTCCACATTGCCCTGGGTCACGTTGCAAAACCTTTACCCTGAGAGCCCACAGTCACCATGGCTCTGGGGACTGAGCTCCTGACCTTTGGCAAAATATGGAGCAGTGTTTCATGAGCTTCATCATGCAGACAATGGAACAAAGTCCTCAGCTGGCACCAGTCTCAGGGTCTGTCTCTACTTGTACTAGCTTACATCTCTTCAGCTCTTGGTCCTTTTTTATTAGCTGCCTAAGACTTCATTCTGAAGTACAAATAGGTCAATCAGCACATACTGTGAGGTGAATTTACACTGCTGGGAGGGAATGAAGGGCCTTATGTGAAAGTAGACAAGAGACCTCAGGCACTAAGACTGGCTTTCTCAAAGAAGATGTGGACATGTGATGGAGGCTCTCCCTCTTTCTCATCTTTTACACAGCACAAGTCTTACAGAGTAAGTGTCCAAGCCTTGGTGTCTGAGTGTGTAACTGTTCCTCTGTGGGGTTTCTCCTCCCAGAACCCAAATTATTTCACATTAATCAGGGGATTTATTGAACTCTTCTATTCCACAGGAGGTTGGATGAGACACCTTGATGTGAAGACCCAAACTGAACAGATTAAAGTCCCTCTCCATATTTAATGGGGCATGTAGTGTTCTGGGAGTGTTTTCATATTCTTTGACATCCAAAATCTTACCTAAACATCTCCATGTTTTCTGGGCTTATTCCTGGATCCAAGTGTGATAACAGCAGTAGGAACTAGTGGTTTCTCTCTGTCTTGCAAATGGAGATGCTAATGTGCAAATTTTGTTAAGTTATCAAAATAATAAGGCAAATAAGAGCGAAGATGAGACTAGAACCCCAAACTCTGCCTTAGCCAGAAAATCAACAGGTCTCTAAAATATGTGATAGACACAGAGGTTTCTAGAAACATTGCCTGCATCTCCAAGTCCTTCTAAGTTCTTGGTCTAGGTGATCCTGCTCAGGCAGGGGGGTTGGACTAGATGATCTTCTAGGTCCCTTCCAACCCCTAATATCTATGAATCTATGAATCTATGAAGACTGATAAAACACTTGAGGCTCTGGGAATATGAACCAGTCTTCAAAATAAAATCCAATCTCGCTTCCTAGCATGCTAATTAAAAGTGCATGGCTGAATCAGGCAGCCCTACAATAGCAAGAAGAGTGCTGCAGGCACAGAGATGGCAGGGTTTAGCCTGCTGTTTGTATACAATATTAAAAGCAGGCAGATGTCTCATAAAGATGATTACGCCAGCACTCTTGACCTTTCTACAAGAACAGGAATAAAAGCAGGAGGAAAAACAATGATCAGTTTTCCTTTCTTTTGAAAGTGCTCTTCCATTTTAGCCATGGAGCTACTGTTGTTGTAGAGAGGTGAGGGGGGTGACTGTCAACCCTTCCACATCACATCAGTGAACACTCATGAGCTGCTTGGGACTGAGCCTGTTAAGTGGATTGACACATTCAGACCTCAGCCAGAGACACCTCCACTGGGACTGAGCATGGGAGCATGGGTCACTGCCTCCCTTAGCTATTTTCCAGCTCAGCCCTCTGTTTTGTTTGATTTGGGTTTGTTTTGTTCTCGTTTATTTTGCTTTGCTTTGCTTTGTTGGGCTGGTTGATGGGAGATGGTGGAAGGGGATGCCCTGATGGAGGCTGCCTGTCTCAGCCCTGCTGCCACGGGCTGTGCAGAGGCACCAACTCAGCCCAGCATAAACCTCATGACAGAGCAGTTACTCTCTCCTGACAGACTTGGTGGTGTCTCTTTCAAACATCCTGACGTTCTCCTGCAAAAAAAGCAATTAGCCTACAACCCATATTGCAATGGAAAGTAATAACCCTGGTTAAAAGAAATTATGGGAGTACCAGATTTCCAGAATCTGAGCTTTATAAAGTACAGTCATGCTCACTAAAGATAACCTGAGGGCGTATCCAAGGATTCCAAGTCCTGTTTCTATATTCTGTTGCAGGCAGTACAAGTATGTGCTGCTCTTTATAACATACACAAAATTTAATGATTAATCTGGAAGATTAAAACAGCTCCATCACTGTTTTTTTTCAGTTTTGGTAGCTCAGGGCAGTTTTGTGAGTGACCTACTCTGAGAATTGCTAAAAAGGAACCAGGGATTTCTTTGTAGTTATATGGAAACTTCCTTTCCAGTGATACAACCTCTATTTTTGTGTCTGGACATCGAGGGAAACCCTCCGTAGCAGAGCTAATCTTTCCTGGTATGCACATTTCTAGCTAGAGCCATGTGTGTATGGACACCAGCTAACATTAGAACTGGAGCTGTGTCTTTATGCTGAGCCTTCAAAACAAATTTAGTCAAAGAAAGCAAGCGTGTAAGATTTTTGTCATGCTGAAATAGTTAGCAGGATGCCTTTGCTCTAGAAGTACTTTTACTTGAATTTGTTTTTAATAAGCTGGATCCAGCTGCCCACAGTAGGTTTGTACTTCATAAATTCTAAGGCCAAGAGGAAAAATCCATTGCGTTCATGTGGACTTTACAGAGACAGAGCATTTTCTTTACTTACTTAATTCTTATTTTGTGACCAACCTCTTTAGCTCAATTTAGACTTCTTTTAGGAAAAATAAAAAGTCTACTTAAACAATTTTTTTCTCCAATGAATTATCACCAGAGCTGATAGACTATTGTAATGGATAATTACCCTAAATGATATTTACCCTATTTATAATCTAAATATGCCTAGTACTTGTAGTGGGGTACATTCCTGAGGCATTTACAGATTACCAAGACCCATCACTCTATTTTCGGGGGATGGGAGAAGGAATTTTTGAAAAGCACATCCTCTCAGCAGTGACTTTCCATTTATAGTTAGATTTTTGAGATGTACCAGTTCTGTAGCTTTTAACTCAGTTTATGTGTGCCACACTTACTGTCTATTTTATAGTTTCATAACCCCAGCATCATGTGGAATTAGATTGTCATACCAAAATCTAGTGTTGCCACACCAGCACCAATACATTAGTATACTAATGTATATAATACATTACCAGACCAGTAATCTCCACAGAAAATAGTTGGTTTGACAAGGTGGTTCTTCCTAAACCTATGCTGGCTAGAATCAATTATTTATTTTAACCCTTTATTAATTAAACAGGATCTTCATTACTTTGGTAGGATTTCTGTGAAGATGACAGGCTGTGATTGCTTAGCTCATCCTGCTTATCTTCTTTAAAATGTCATCATTTCCCTACCACTTTCCATCCCATGTTCCATGTTCAGAAACACACTTCAGGGCTTAGAAAAGCACATTTTCCTTGAGTTTCAAACTGTGAAAATCACTTTCTTCATTCAGCATGTTTTGAGGCCAGTGAAGAGTAGCCAGTAATGTGTCAAACCAGGAGACAATCACACTCTGAGCAGCTGAAGCTGCTCACATTAAACTGGTGATGGGTGCTGAGAGAACAACCATGGCCTGGCTGCCCAGACCTCAGGTCTTGTAGCCCTGTGGTGGTGATAAAGGGACTTTCTGTGCCCAGGGATGTCCTCCATGCCTCAAATATACCACTGCCAGTGACACTGTTATGGGGTTTATTGTTTATTTACACAACAAAGGAAGGGGAACAATGTGGTTCTGAACCCATACACCTTGTGGGGATTTATAATGGATTTGAAAGATGTGTAGCAGAGAAGGAGGCAGCCATGAGAATTTAAGGAGTTTTTTTCTGCATTTTATCAAAGGTTTTATAAGATGATGAAACAGGTGGATATTGTCATAGGTAGTGTGGGACATATTCTGCTCTGCGTTTTTATTAATAATAATTTCAGTATCCCCTTATAGGAAGGTTTGGGATCCATGTCTTCTCCAGAGAGTGCCCAGGAAATGCATTGCTGTACAATGCAAAGGGGTACAGCTGCAAGAGGGTGCTGCAGGTATCCTCACCCCAGGATCATTTCTGATCATTGAGGGCATGACACCCAGTTTTTTTAACTCAGTGAGTGATAAGCTAGAGTCTGGGACCCAAGCACTGGGTGGAAAGCCTCCTCAGCCCTGGGCTGCCCCAGGAAATAGAGCTGTGAACCCCAGCCAGAGGGTCAGGAGACATCAACATCTCCCTAACACCAAGAGCTCAAGTATGGGATTCACAAGGCAGGACCTCTCTGAGTTCATAGCACTTCACAGATACCTTGGTGGCTCTTTGGGACGTTCTCTCAGCTGACTTTCCCAGCTGCACACATCCTGGCTTCAATTTGGGTTAATTACCACAAGCTGGCCCAAGCAGTTGGGAGGGGCCACAGTTGGGATAAACAACTGATCCAGCCAATGGGAGATTCCACATCACACTGAATCATGGCCCTATATAAGGGGAGTGCTGGGCTTGTTTATTGTCAAGTTGCTTCATTATGGCTGGAGGAGTGAAAGTTGGTGTCTCAGGCACAGGTAGAGTTTTCCTGGCTTCTATTTATGTGCTTTGTCTATCACTGGGGCTGTTGTTTATTTCTCTCATTATGCTGTTTTATTAAGCTGCCCTTATTTCAACCCGTAGGATGTAAATTTTTTTTTTTCTCCTGATTTTCTTTTCTGTCCCAAAGGCAAGGGCAGAGTGGGGGAAGCAGTGGGTGAGTGGCTGTGTGGTGTTTACCTGCCAGCAGAGGTTAAAACATGATAGCCTAGAGACATCTATGTGGGCAAGGCTTGGGCTTCTCATCCTTACAAGGGATAGAGGTTTGGGAATGAAGGGTTTGAGAAGAGCCCTGTGGAGAAAGACTTGGGAATAGCAGTGGATGAGAAGCTGTGTTTAAGCTGACAATGTATGCTCACAGCCAAGAAGGACAATTGTATCCCATACTGTATTGAAAAATGAGTTGCCAGCAGGTCAAGGGAGGTAATTCAGTTCCTCTGCTCCTGTGAATTCCCTTTGTCCAGCTCTGGAGTCCTCAGCATAGGAGAGATACAGACCTGTTGAGGTGGGTCTAGTGGAGGACCTGAGACTACCTAATCCTTCATTAAAGTATTTTGCCATCTCTGAAATGCTTTCAATTCTGGAATCTTAGAAAATACCAGTATTGAAAACTTTCAGAGAACATTGCAAACATTAGCTTTACCTCAAGACAATAGTTTCATCATCCACTGAAAGCTGGGTGACTTCAACTGATACAGTAATAAAGTAGAAATTCAGTTGCTGTGATAGTCTGGGAGTAGACACATTGTCAAAAGAGAAGCCAGAAACCACAATATCTTCAAATCACTTAAATTTTCCAGCTTTAGTTTTCTCTCCCATAGGAGAAAAGTCACCAACAAACACAAAAACCCCCACCCTGCCAGCCAATATGTGTACAATAAATCAAAGACAGTCTTTGCTAGACAAGCATGATCATTAGCATATCTTGAAAACTGATGTGTGTTAGAAAGACAGGATCTCTTATGTGGCACCAAATGAACTGCCTATAAGATAGCAAGCTGTTTGCTTTATGATTTTTGATTGATGCATAGTTATTTACCCAGTCTTTTTTCTAAGGTCCTCCTGTGTATTACTTGGTGTGAATGTTACCAGTTTTTCTATAGGTCATGCAACTGGATAAAAAAAAATCTTTTCTCATTATTTCAGGATTTAACCTAAGAAGTGATAACCTAAGAGTCTTTTCATAATCAACCACAGAAGGCACAAGAGATGTTGGATCACAATAAGTGATGCAAGTGTGATGACTTAACTTGTGCAGCTATTTGTGATGCATATAACATGAAGTTCAGAATATAGGATATGTCAAATCAAATAAGTAGATGGAAAAAATAAAGCAGCCTTTTTGCTGTATTTCTCTCCTCTAGTTAACTGAACATGTTGATTTAGACAGTCACATTGATTCATTACTGAATTTCATTTAAAGTGACCCAAGTTCTCATGGAGTTAATGTGGTTGTGCACACTGTGTTAAGGGTCTGTTCCCCCTCTGCAGTACACTGGTACTGCTCGTGGCAATGTCTGTTGCTCACCATCCTCCAGGAGATAAGTGGCTGCTCAGTGCATGGGAAAAGGAATACAGCACTGAAGGAAAATATTTTAACTAAATATCATCAGTATTTCTTCTGATGCAAAATATTGCTCGAGTGGTACTGTAACACAGACAATTCTAGCCCTAAATCGCATAAGAAAAATGTTGTAATACTTGCTTATATTTTCACAAGTTAACATTTCTTCATTGTTTTACTTATCATTCAAAGACAATGTAAGGTGAGAGAAACTTGTAAGCTGTAGTCCTCTAAAAGCAATTAATAACTGTAATAAAGTTCATGGTGGGTTTTTTTTGTTTTTGTTTTTTTTAAAACAAGTCCCCCTTCCAATCTCCAAGGTTATAATGATAGAAGATGTAATACTGATTGGTAGGCACTGCTGTGGCTTCCTGATAAACCTCCCCTGAGGGGGTTTGAAAGCCTATCCTTAGCAGCATAACATCTCTCTCTAAAATTAAATCTAATGTAGCAGGACATGGCAGAGGCAGAGGGAGAAGAGGTTTCCCATGGGTAGCAGCAGAGCTGAGCCTTTCTCCTGTGCACTGAGCACCAGCTTGTGGACAACACTAACACAGAAAACTTGGTCATCTGGGGACCATGACAACAAATATCTAGTACCAGAGAGAAAAGTTGATGGCTTGAGGAGAAAAAAAATGGGTCCTAAATGTGAAATAACCTCTTTGCATGTATCTGTGGCCCTGGCATAGTGTTATTGCAGGGGTGACTGAAGCATATCTGTTTATATACTCTTCATCTGGGCCAACTCATATATTTTTACACACTTTTTTTTCAGCTCCCAAGTCTACCTTTTGTCCCACTGAGGAGACCTGGTGGCCAGGCCTGGTTATTATCATCGCAGTATGCTGTGCCACACTAGTGTTCCTCTTCATAGTTGTCATCATTTGCTACAAAGCCATAAAAAGGTAAGAACCCAGGTGCTTTTACTGTGTTTAGAGCAAAGCAACCCTGCAAAGCTTGACCCAAGGTTTGGCTGGCAGCTTGTTTTGTTTAAAGGTGTCCCAAAGGCAAAATGCATCATTAACCAATGTATGTTCTCATTGGAAAGTCCCATTATGAACCATACCCTGCCTGTGTAAAGGGTGAAGTTCTACACACAGTTAGGCAGGGGGATGAGAAGTGGGACACAGCTGCAATGTGCAAATTAATAAGAGCTTCCCCAAAGACAAATTGTTGCAGGTTGCAAGCAGCAATGTCAATAATTTTGGCTTGGCCAAGTGAAGAGGTAGGAAACACTGTCCTGTCTGCTTCTGGTAGTATTCAAAATTTACATGTGGAGTGTGAGATTTATTTTTTTTGGCCAAGACCTGTCAATAATTGTAGCATTTCAAACTGATGCAAGCTCTTTTAACTCAAACTCCAGGGTGATATATGTGATTTTTCATTTGGAGACTCTATTCTATTTTATTCTTGCTTGAAAATGATCATCTACTGAATCAAACTCCAGACATGTCTGTCTCTTTTGATGTAGCAGCCTATGTGAAGCCTATGTACAACACAGTGTGTAGTCACCATTTTAGCTCCCTGCTTTTGCAATAGATGTTCTTACATAGGCCTCTGGTGGTTAGGCAGCATTGACTGCAGTTACATAAAATATGGGAGTGGGAATAATTTCTTCACCTAAGTAATATTTCATATTTCTGGTGGAAAAAGCCAAACCTGAATATTTGTGTATGAAGGCTTCATCTGCAAGGTCAAAGCACCAATTTAGAGTAGAAAATAACTTGTGGGAATTGAAGCCTGGATGGACTCTTATCCCCTCTATTGCTTTCAGTATGGGTCTGACAACACCCCACAGTCATGGCTTCATGGTGTCCCTGCTTTATACCATGGGGGACTTGGGCAGGAGCTGTTTGTACAGCCAGGTGATCCAGCCCTCAGTAGAGAATACAATTAGCAATCCCTGACTTTCATGAGATATTGCAGTGACATGAGTATCACAGGTTGGATAAAATTATGGCTTTTAAACTTTTTTATTTTTGAGTTCTATTTTTGGAAAAAAAAAAGAAAAATATAAAATACATTAAAAGACTTTCATAAAATATTATCTGCATGGCAAAGCAATTGCAAGAGCTGGGAAGGTTTTATTGTAGCAACAACACTTATAAAAAAGCATCTATGGAGGGCTGAAATGGGAGTCCAGTTGGATTGACCACAGTGCAGAATACTTGTAATTCTTGTAGCTCATAACCTACTCTTAGGGGATTGGTCCAGTTTCCCATGGGAAGTTGTATTGGTTTCTTAAACAGCTACTGTATTTTTCTGCATAGTGCCAAGTCATGAATCTGTCAGGGCTGCAAAATATACCTACTGGAACAGTAACTCCCCAGGGAAACCTGTGCCTAGCAAGGAACTGCTCTTCAAATCTGCTGTGATGCTGGTAGATGGGAGGAACAGAAAATAAATTCTAACAGGCAAAGTAGAGCTGCCTGGAAAAGGCTCTGGGAGTTCAGGTAACAGTCTCATGCTTCATGTCAGCGAAGAGTAAAAACAATATTTGATAAAGACACCCATTGTTTATAAACAGGGTGAATATCAATGTACAAGTCAGCCACTTCAATAGACATTAGGCTCAGAGAAGTCAAAACTCCACTTAGATCTTCTCATTGTTGGCATTCATGCTTCTGACACATGCTAAGCTGAAAACTGCTCGGAGTGAGATGGACGACTATAAAATAAAATCCTATTCATTTATTTTTGCAGAGTAACTAGAGCATTTCTTTTCATCAATGAGGCCTTCCTAAAACAGCTCTGCTAAAAGGATGCCCTAAAGTGTCTGGCATCATTCCCCAAGTAGTTCAGATTCCTTGATCCACTGTAAAAATACCTATTGATAACTGCTGGGAAATAAGACATTTCACAACAGAAGCATCTCTGCCTTCAAGAGTATTATTATGTATTGTTGAGATGAATTGGCTTTAGCTAGTGTGAGAAATCCTTCACTCTAATTTTTTCTGGGAGGTAGATGTGGCTAGAGAAAAATGGGATTAATTTGGGTGATGCTGAATCTCTCCTGGAGAGTCTCTCCAGTGTGTTCCCAGCCTCCAACTCTGCCCCTTCCTTTCTCACACCCTCATCCACCAGCTTCCCTCTGCAGTCTTCCTCCCAGGCCCTCATTCCTGCTCAGCTCCTGGGACCTGAACTTCTGTCATTGCAGCATCTCTGACAAATCTGTCTCCTGCCTCCCCTGAAGAGATGCTGAAGAGGGAAATAACAGCAGTCATCTGGTTGTACAGTGTGGCAAGAGTTAAATGTTTTAGTGGGAAAGTGCAGGCAGAGATTTATTTGCACAGAGCTTGGATCTGTTGTATTAATCCCTCACTTTCATAAGAATCAAATTTGAAGTAGAAAGAAGAAGAAAAATCCTATTGTGCTTAAGTTAAAATCTCATTTACTGGATTCAAAGGGCCAGACCCAATCGAACTCTCATGTCTGCTTTGCTGTAGCAGGAAGAGAGTGACTGTCTTAGAGGTATCATAACTCAACTGTCTTTTTGTTCAATCTGTATAAAGACTGTTTCTTCTGGGTTGCTCAGCTTTTATGAGGGAAACCAAAAACTTCAGCAGATCACCAATTTTAAGCACTAAGGCTTTTTGTGATAAAACACAACCTGGTGGATTGGTGCTTCTTTGTATAAAAGAACTACCAGAACTAAGTATGCATGCTGGTGCCACCAACCCTGCAACTCTCCTGGAAATACTCAGGTTCTCCCAGTATGAAGTGATCAGAAGAAATGCTGAAATACATTCCAGTGGATGGATTTGTCCTCCTTGCTCCACGAGAAATATGAAAATGTGTCAACCAAGGTTTAATATTCAGAGAACTGCTAGAGAGGTTAAACTCTTGGGTAGGTACATATGGGGTAATTCTTCAAAGGCTCTTAAAGCAGTGCCTAAATTTACTGTGTGTGATGCTGGTGCCTGCAGTGTGGGACTCTGCATGACCAGCACACAGAGTACAGATGTGTGCTGCAGCACCAGAGATCACACAGGTACTGCTCTGTGCTGTAATGTGGTCACACATGGTGAGAGCACCCTCAGATTGGCAGCTGAGGAACAGCTATTTTTTTCTGTTCCTGGTGACAGAGGTATTTTCTCTTTCTTAAAATTGTAAATGTTGTTTTAAGAAGCTTTTCCATGGCACATTAGAAAAAAAATAAGGTTTGACACTTGACACCAGCAGCAGTCACAGACTGTGACATTTGTGGATTTCTAGGAAAGACTCAATCACTGGCTAGGACCCAGAGCCACTGTGAGCAGTGGGACTTTTCTGATCATTTCATGGATAAGGAGAGTGATCTCACAACCAGCAATTTCTGTAATGTGTAACAAGAGCAGACAAATAACTGGTTCAAAATCTGGAATATCTCCAAGCTTTTCTTCAGCATCTCTGTCTGTAAAAACCTACCATTCTTTCTGTTTCCCTGCCAGAAGACTCTTCCCTGTGAATACTGTCACCAAGAAGTAAAAGTAGGAGGTCTGAGGGCAATCTGTAAACTAGCAGAGGCTGGAGAAGATGGATCTTTTCAGTGTTACATGGTTTGTGGACTTGTGCAAGTGCACTATAAATGCCAGCAGCTCAAACAAATCTTCACCTGGTGTAAATCAGTGCAAACTCAGAAGCAATCAGTGGAGCTTGATTCATTTTAATCAGCTCTGGAGGTGGCTGTCTCTTGAGCTTTTCTTTTTTTTTTTTTTCAACATCTCCAAGGGCCTGAATAACAGTAAGACAGTGAGACTGAAGGGAAAGGGGAAGTAAACACAGTAAAGAGGATTAATGAGAGTTGTTGTGTAAATAAGCAACTGAGATGGGGGAAGAGGACCTGCAGTATGTAATCCTATTTCTGCAGCTCACTGGTGTGTCAGTAACTGAGAGGAATAAGATATTTACATAAAAGGGAAAAATAAATCCCTGGCTTCCTGCATAAAATTAAAGATACTGGAGCCCTCTCTCAAATCTTGAAGGGGAAAAGCAAAGCTGAGCATCCTCCTCTCCATGCCAGCTGATGTGCCAGCTACACTACCTGGCAGGAGGTGTTTCAGAGGGTTTTCCAACATGAGAAAAACCTGTCCTTACTATGTCCAGAATATCCATAAGGTCTGAGATCACCCATGAGCAGCCCATTGTGCTTAGGGATATGATTCCTTGGCTCTCCTGGATTTTAGATAGGATGGATACCTCTGCTCTCAGATGTATTATAGGTTTTACCACCAAAGAGCCCTCTTGCTAAGCCAGCAGAGGAAAAAAAAAAAAGTCTATTGATCATGAAATTTTACATTCTATACCTTTTGCTCACCATTACAATGTTGTGCTACTGTTTTGTGTGTCCCACAGCCTGAGAGAAAGGCACCATCAGTGCCTGCATATGCATTTTCTTAAAAAGGTGCTGAGTTCACCTACAAATTATAATAAAGAAAACACTGTACTGAAACAAAATGACAGGTCATGTTTAAACTGTCTTAAAATTCATTGCTCAGGTATTTTCTAGGGTACTCAGCAATAGTGTATGATTTATGTACCCTGTCCTGCAAGGTCTGTTTTCATTAGTGAGAGCAAGGTTCTGAAAGTTGTTTTTGCTGCTCAAAATGAGGCAGGTGCTTGTGAGGGTGAAAACACCTCAAGGCTTTCTCACAGAGGGCTGTGGTGAGCATGTCCCATGATGCAGGGATGTATGGCCCTGCACCTCACCCACAGCCTAGTTTGTACTGCTCACTCCCCCAAAGAGCAAGGACTGTGTAGTCCCCCATGTAGCCACCTCCTGTGAGCCACTGATGCCAACCACAATCTAAATCCAAAATCATTATTAATTGCAGTGCTTTTCAGTGTGGGGAGAGAAGATGGAACTGTGTCCTAAACTTAATAGCTTTGAAGTGGATATTCACAGCTTGGCTGATGATAGACAGCTCAAGGTGAATTGAGATTGTTAATCACTGCTCCCTGATGCATTAGAAGGGTTGGCACCAAAATGGTGCCTTAATTCTTAGCAGGTGCCTGGAAAGATTACTCAGAAGATAAAGTGAGGTATTTGGTGGAAAAGCTGGGTTAAAAAGTACTGCTTGAGTGGGGGGGGCACTCAAAGGGAAAAAGAAGGTCTGTGAGGACAGATCTGTAGACATCAAACCAGTTAAACCAGTTCAGCTCTGCCAAAGGGGTCACCTCCTGAGAACTCCCATTCTAAAGGGAATGTGGTCTTCATGAGGAACAGCTGGGAATGTCACTGAAGGCAGTTCAGGGAAAGACAAACTTCAGCATTTTGGAAAAACAAAGAAAAGACTCTCACACTGTAGCATGATTATCTTTTCCACTGGCTGAATGTGGATTGGATCAGCATTTACACTGAGCAGCACTGCCCAGGTCTGCTGTCACCTCTAACCAAAGCCCAGCATCCCCATAATGTTGTTTAGCCTCTATGCCTGATCATCTCCCAGGTCATTTTTACTCCCATCCTTGGAAGGAGGTTGCAGATGACCTACTTAATGACAACTGTAATGCTCTGAGCAGCCAATCTTTCCACAGGAGATCCCATTTTTTTTTTTAACCATCAAGAAATGAGTTCTCAGAATCACAGAATGGTTGCAGTTGCAAGGGACAGCTTGAGATCATCTAGTCCAGACTTCTCTAACAGAGATGGCTGGAACAGATTGCCCAGGTCTGTGTCCAGCTGGGTTTTGAATATTTCTACAGATGGAGCATCCACAACCTCTCTGAGTTCTTGTTGGTTTTCTTGTGTTCTTCCATAGCTATCACTATTTAAAAAACTAAATGTAGCCCTGCATGATGAGACCTGAGTGCTAGTACAAGGAAAATCAGCTGTTCTTCCAAACAGTATTGAAGTCTGGGTGTTTGCTGTGCAAAAATTTCCAGGGTAGTAGCTCTTCAGTGCTGCCAGTCTGGGATTTTTATAAGCAGTACATGTTCTGCTACAGGGCAGGATTTCTCTGTTGTTATTTCTAAGTCACATTTTGCTAGGGAGAAAGTTTGCTGGCATAAATGGATAAAATGCCCCATAATCAGGAACACTGGAAGGCTTCAGGATGTTTTAGTGTTTAGCATCAGTTTTGGACACCCCAGTTCAGAAAAGATAGAGATTTGCTGGAGAGAGTCCAACGCAGGGCCACCAAGATGATTA
>JAOEGS010006642.1:0-17827 GCA_025447755.1 Corythornis vintsioides | reverse complement strand
CTTCTCTTCTCTTCTCTTCTCTTCTCTTCTCTTCTCTTCTCTTCTCTTCTCTTCTCTTCTCTTCTCTTCTCTCTTCTGACTAGATTGTTCAAGCATGTTTATTTTTTATAAGAAATGAAGACAGAAATTTGAGCTGGGTACTCTCTGTAAATGATAGATTTGTTAGGGCAGATCATGTTCTAATGCGATAGAGTTACATATAATTCCAGTTACCTGGGTGCTACTTGCATATTGACAATCCCAAGATGGTTCTGCATTGCTTGGCAGAGCATAGTGCACCATGAGCTCAGCTCCATGGATATCCCTTAGCTGCCTACAGTGCTCTGTGGCAGGACAGGCCTTTGAGGAGCAGAAGTATGCCCAGCTCATCCCTAAAGGGCACTGCCAGTGTGTAGCATGCTGCCAGGCATGGCCATGACCATCTTTCAGGCATGTTTTAGCTTTGTTCAAAGCAAAGTGCCTCCCTTCCATGCATTTATTATATATTTTTTATTTTTATTTTTTTTTTAGTTAGTGAGCTCATTTTCATACATTAGGCTCACTGGGTTTTTTTTGCATTAGAACCATTCATTTTTTTCTTTTTGTCATCAAAACATATTGACAGTGTATTCTGCACTGAGAATACCCAACAGATGACATCAGCTGTAATATCCCTCCAGTCAATAAAACCTTTTAAAGATCATTATAGGGAATACAAAGAATGGCTTGTAACGTGAGGGGTCACTGAAAGTGCTTTTATCAGTTATGCCAGTTAATAGTCCAGTCTCCTAATAAAGCTGCTTCCCTTCCTTAAGAATGGTTTTATGGAGGAGCATAGTTCTGAAATTAGCTTAATTGAAGACCCATTAGGAAATGTGATTGCATCACCTCAGTCTCACAGGGAGAGATCTTCCTCTGTAACATCAGAACAAATCCTCTTTATAGCCAACAAAGTCCGTGGAATTACTCTGACTTTGCACTGCTGAAAATAAATGTAGACTAAACTCCACTTCTTAAATTTCACATGTGGCTCAGCAATCTACTGCAACTACCTGCAATCTGAACAGGCCAGATCCTCCCTTCAGATATACCCAGAGTGACTATAGCAGTCAGAATAGATGCACTTCTGCAGAAAGAGATCTGCCCACCACATCTTGCAGCCCAAGTGCACCAGCTCAGGGAACCTCCAAGTGCTGATGAATGGCTGCAGAGTGGCTCCATATGGATTTTTTTTTCCTCTTTCTCTGAGAGGAGCACTCAGCAAAGACTAAATCTTCAATTCATGCACAGCAAGGGGGTTTGACTGTCACGGAGGAGTGTGAACTACTCCAAACCAGAAACTGCACACATGCCTGCAGGGCTTGTTTAAATATATACCAGAGACTGGTCAGCTAAAAATGGCTGTGAGGGAGAGCTGAATTAGCTGGAAATTGCAGACTTGAAAATGATCATGTGAAGAGCCAGAAAAGAAGCAGCTCTTTTTGAGAGATGGTATCTTGGGGTAAGATCAAAGCCTATTGCTGCAACATGACTTGCAGTGCTGTGAAAGAGACCTTCTCCTTTTGCATAATGGTCCTAGCACTGTGCAGCTCTCCCCTTCTCCCCACATTAGGGACTTAGAAAAGGTCTGAAGATATTGAAAATTGTATGCTTACTTTCTCTTGTAAATCTTATTTATGAGATGACCACTGGTTTTGTTTGGCCAAGACTGAAGCTACTCAGAGGTCTCTAGAGAAAGAACAGTGTTTTCTGATTCATAAAATGCACTTTTTTTTTTTTTCAAAGCAGCAATGCAACTTGAGGAAGGAGACCTTCAAATGCCCCAAACTGAAAGTAGCCCAGTATACATAGTCCTTCCAAATGGTGCAGGACATATCATCCAGGTTACCTATAAAACTTTCTGGTTTGGAAGAGTAGGTCAAAACCATCACATATTGGGATAATAAATAATAAACACTGGGGCAAGATAGTTTGTCTTTTAGATGCAAGACTATTGTTTACCAGACTGGAGAGAAAAATACAGGGAATACATGTAAAAACCTTGGATTGAGAATATTGAGCATTGGTCCTCAACAAACATTGAGCAGTAGTGAGTGTCTGACTGAAAGTTGTCCAGATGGAGCTGCTTCTTATAACTAAAAAAAAATTGCTTTCTATGTGGGAGGTAGTTGAGCCAGTAACCTCTTCCTACAAGTAACAAATAGCATGCTGCTTGTTTTCTGGGCAGACACACAGTCCACATATGGCAGTTAAGTAATTTAATAGAGAAAAATGAAGGTTTCAGAGAACTTTCATCATTAAGGTTTTTTCTTTGATGTCTATCTTTACGTTGTCAAGTTAAAAATATCCAGACCAAATTTTTCTGGTGATTCTCTTTTCATGACTCTGAAAACTTATTTCCAGAGTAGTGTCATTCTTTAATATGAGTCCCATATGTTTGGATCACAGCACCAGGCTGGCCAGCCCTGGTTAGTCTTTAGGCAAGACTCACTGTGGGCAGCTGCACACTAATTCAATAGCTGTGTCCCAGAAAACAACTGTTGTCAGTGCACTAAGCAGGTCTAGGAGGGGTCCTGATCACAAACCCCCTCTTAGAAAGCAAGTTCACTTCTCCCACCGGTTGTTATCAGGGAGGCTGATTCACCTCTGATGGCCAGAGGTTGGATGAATGCCCCCAGTACTGAGAGGTAGACAGCCTCCATTCAAGCTCTTTATGTTCTTAAAATCATTCAGGTTATTTGGTCTAGTAGTTGAATAACATTACAACATTTCTGCTTCCATTCCTATCCTGTATGTGCTAAATAAGGATGTTTTTGAAGTGTGACTGTAGCCCACACATCAGCTTGTCTGGGCTTCCAGCAGTGAAGTCTAGCCAAAAGCTCTAAACATAGCTGCCACAGGTACTGCTGATGTCCTAGCCCAGGAGATGAAGCTGAGTGAAAATACATTTATCAGATATTTACCCTGTTTCTTGGACAGCTTTTGTAACCCAGGAAAATGCTGCTGCAGTTGGTTCTTTACTGGTATACAGGTAGCTTGGATATTTTTCTGCTGTGCACTGGGGGCACCTCAGGATAGACCAGTCCCATGAAGCAAATGGGTGTGTTGTATGAGACCCAATTTTATTGAAAATCATTAATTTTTATGTCTTGATAACTAATGAAATATTAATTCATGTGGAGAAGGGCTTTGAAGTTGTTGCACATATAAGCAACATATTTTCAGCTCTCTGATTTGCCTCTTCCCTTCTGCCACGTTGCCCTGGGGATCATCACATGGCCTGGCATCTGCCACCACCAGCACGGGAGGGCTGGGGGACCCCCAGCAATGGGTAGAGTCACTGGTAGCTTATTCTTCCCCATGGCACAGCCCTGTGCTGTAACATCTGAGCATGGAGCTGCCTGCTGAGCCTGGGTACCAGCTTTGGTCATGGTAGGAGCCACCTTGAGGTGAAAGTGAAGAGATTTTATTGATACCCACACAATGCAGTCATATATATTTTTGCAGGGGACTTTTAAGTACATTTACAATATTATCTCACTACTCAGGAAACAGTGGAGTTGTACTGTGGCCTTTTGAGCACTAGCCATCAACCCACAGCAAAGAGGGCAAAACTGCCTTTTCTCCTCTAACTGAGTTTTAGAAGTAGTTTTGTAAACACAGGATAGGCATTTCTCTGAGGATAATATGGAGCAGCAATTCCCGAGTGGAGGCGGGCGTCTTCTGGCAGTGCTGAGTCAGATGTGGGAGCCTCAGAAGGTGAATTTAAACTCCCATTCTCAGCTGCCAGCCCAAGGTCACCCCCTCCTAGCTTGACTGGTTTTCCCTACTGGCCCTGGCACACTGGCATTGCCATGGAGGGAGGCAGTAGGAAGCAAGTTTGCAACACTCAGGCTTGTCTTATGAAATCAGGTTTTGTTCTTAATTGTCATCCCTTCCAAGCCAAAAGCACCTTGAAGAGTATGAGAATGTGGATTGTGTTGTGGTTTGCTTTTCTGGACAAAACTTCTGTTCCCATTTCTAGGTGATGTTATTCTTCTTCAAGCTTCAATAAGCCTATAATTAAAGAGACATAATAAAGTCCTGATTAAATAAATAGTCTATCAAGCTCAACTCAAAATCAAGCTGAACTCTTGCTTGATTTGTCTGAGAAGTTATATAGAGAGATTTTTTTAAAGTGTGTATAAATGAGACATGAGGTGAAACCCTCCCCTAGGACTCCACCACACAACTGTCTTACAGTCACTATGTCTTTGCCAAATTTACACCAATAGCCAAAGCTGTCAGGGCAGGTTTTGTCAAACAGATCAACTGAGTTTGTAACTAGAAAAGACAAAGGTCCAAAGATGGTGTTTCCTCTGGGAATTCTTGTAAAGGCAGAACACAGAAATTATGTTTGAACGTTCATCATTACATTGACCTTTACACAGGACTTTGCAGAGATCTGGTGCAAGCTAGTATGCATTTCTTTGATAAATAAGATTTACAGTGTGATCAGAACCTCATCTGAAATTTAAGCTCTATGTGTGAAATACACTATTAAATGTTTGATGCTTTCTTGATTTTAGGACTCATGCAAATTAATGCATGCATGGCGGAGAGGTCATTATGGACTCTGACACATCATTTGAGGCATGTGCTAAGCTGTACAGAGTTGCATGTCCCTATCATTCACAGATGTTTGACATGAAGAGTGCACCAGTTTGTTTGCACAGTGTATAGCAAATCATACTGTAAAGCAAACCACTTTTTAGCAAACAGCCTGTTTCGCCTGCCACCAAGTGAGTATGTCATAGATATCAGTAGCTGCCTACTAATTCCCTCACTAATTTGAAACAGCAAAAAGCAGCCCTGGAATGGAAATGTATAAATAGATGGCCATAGCACTTCATCTGTATACATCTTGGAGTATTACACATGGGAAGATCATGCGTAACATAGTTTATCAGGCAGAAAATAGGATAAAATTGTTCCACTTAGTGTGCAAGAGGAAAAATTGCATGTTGGCAACAATAGGCCAAAATGACTTTGCATATCTAAATACATAGGTTAATTTTAATCACTGTGACAAGTGCATACAAGTCTGCCAAGCCAGTGATTTAAATGGTGTAGCTGAGGCAAGTTTGACCTGAAATCCATGCCTGACATGCATTTGGTAACAAAAGAAGGAGTTAAACTTAGCAATCTCCAAGCCTGAACTTTATTGTCTGCCAAAATAAACAAATAAATAATGTCTCAACCATTTCATTGAGACCTAGGAAAGTAGTTGCTCTATTTTGTGAGGACTAACCCAGAGCAGTTAATAAGGCATATTGAATATTGATAATAAATCTCCATTCCACTATTTGCAGGCTCTGAAAAAATACATTCCCAATGCATGCTAGTGCCAGTAGTGCCAGTGGTGTAATAGCAGCAGCAGCCTCTCCAGCAGTGTATGCAGAGAGGTCTCACCACTGCAGAGTAGCGTCTGAACTGCTCAGGTCTGTGCTGGAAGACCAGCCTGTGGAGGGACAAGAGCAAGTGGTAGCTCTTGAGGATGAGAAACTGAAGCAAAAAAAGGAGGAGGAAAGGAAAAAGAGTTTCACAAGGACTGAAGAAATCACTTCATAGAGAAAAAAAGCGATAAAATGAGAGGAAGAAATTTTAACATGAAGAAGGAAAGAAAGAAAAAGGTTAGACAAGGAAAGAAAATGGAACTGCAGAGGTACAGAAGCACATAGGAGCCCAAAATAAAGGAGTGTCTCATACAGGAAGGCACAGCATGTTAATGGCTGAAAAATAGTTCAACAACTCTTAGTCTCCCCTTCCCTCATATTTCCATTGTCTAACAGCTGGAATCATGGCTAATATTAACAGACCTTAACTCTTCCCAGCTAGAGAGGTGTACATATCACATTCACAAGTGTTTTCTTTGAGATGACAAGCAAATCAAATTTATCTTTCTGTACTCATTCTCCATAAACATTTCATTAATACTTTGCTGAAATGAGATGTCATTAACCACTTTTTATTAATTGTTGTTCGTTTTTTTAAACAATGTTAAGGACATTAGCACAGACTGACTGTTGTGTTGCATTTATCTGGTTCTCTTTGCCCTCAGAAGCACTGTAAGCTCAAGGCACTAAAGTCTGTGTGGAAAGCACAAATCTTTTTCCTCCTACTATGTTTAAAGCTTTATTTTTAAAGGTTAGAAAACTTTTGAGAACACAGGTTGTAGGGGGAAAACTTATGTGATGCAATATGGATTGTTATGGGACTTCATGCTAAGGTCTCCCTTCTCAAAGTCACTTCAAAATCACAAATAAGACAGTTTTACTCCATAATGCACAGATGCTTGTTAGTTTTATCCACTTGATGGGTATTTCCTGAATTTCCTCATTGGTGCTCCTGAGCTGTGCTACTGAATGATACCAGCAACCACCAAAAAATATAAAAAAAGATGCTTGGTGGCATGGGGCTGGTAGATGACAGCAGGCACCATTGACTTAGACACCTAGAATATGGACATGTCTGTCTGGACTAGCAAACTAGCCTTCCTTCACAGAAAACACAGAAAAACACAGATGCCTTGGGCATAAAGCATCTGACTTATTCTGGGTATCCAGTTGAAGCTGTTCTGAACTGTGTTTTAAAACTACCTGTTTCTCTCTATTGATTGTGTAGGTAGTTTGGCATATTCACCACAGATCTACATATCTAGACTGGTCAGATGAGTCCTCTCCTAGTGCCTAAACATGGTGGGTTTATGATGACTGGTGAGTGAGTTGGGTCCTTAGTGGACACAACTGGTCATCATCCCATTTAGAATGATGTGGCCTTAAGATGGAGGCCTTAAGACCAGACCTTTCACCTTCCAGGTGCATCATGAAGCTTGACAAAAATTTAACTGCTGGTGTGGCCTGTGTTTCAGAAAGGCAAGAATAGACTGAAAAAGTTGAGTTTTACCTTACATGTCCTTGCTTTCAATATGTATTGACAAAGAAGATGTTTATCTCTCTCCTTTCTTCTATCCCCTCCCCCCGCCCCCAACCTCTACCTATACATCACCAAACCTGGAATCACCCAAGGAAACCAATGAGAAAAGAAGAGAACGGAACCAGTCGGGCTGAATATGCAATGACCTCCTCCCAGAACAACAAAACAGTTGATAACAATGCGGTTGTATAATCCCCAGACCCCACCAAGGCTCAGGAGGTGATAAACTTTCAAAGCACACACACGGAACACGCAAGGTGGGTGAAATACGGTGACGAAAGGGAGCCCTGTGGCCAAGGACTTCATTTCAGAAATAGTGCACACATCAGTGATCCAGAAGAGGAAAGCAGGCTGCTCTTCAGGCTTGCTGCTTCTCCAAGGGAGGATAAACTCACCCATCCAGGGTGCCCAGTGAAAAGGCCTCACAGAGGCATCAGCGTTGCATGCTGCATCTCGTGAAAGCCACGTTGCGATGCCTCCTGCTTCTTCTTCCTCTCTTCCTCCTCACTTTTCAGTTTGAATTGAGCCTCCACAAAAAAAAAAAAAAAAAAGCTGCTGAAAGAGGATCTTTTGAAGAGAAGGTGATCTGCCAGAGTGGCAGCAGCTTGCTGTAAACAGGTCTGAGGGCCAGGGGTGGGAGGTGTCACCCACATGCTTCTCCAGCCTGTGCAGTTCAGTCCACTTCGTTCTTATTATTATTTCATTAAAATAAAAATGGAGCAAAGGGTTCCGTTAAGCCATTGAGCAACCAAAAATTGCATGAACTAATGACTTATCCCAGGAAATTCATCTGCGGTCTGGTGACTATGCAATTTCCATGGCTGAAGACTTTTCAGACAAAAGAAATAAAAATGTAAGAATTTAGCAATTAGTATTGCTATTGAAAGAGAGGTATTAATAAGAGGTGCTTTGAATGTTATTATTTCATAATCAGCCTCCTTTTTTGCATCACAGTTTATTTTTTTACCTTCCAAAAAGTTCTAAGTGTTTCTCTGTCTGCACCATGCTGATTTGCCTACGGGAAAGATGTTTTTTACATCTTGACCTGAGCATTTGGGTGGAGTTGTGTTGACGTCCTCTTCATTCACTGATCAGTGTTGTTCCCTGAAAGTGCTGAGTCTCCTGAACTGACCCACTGAGGACACTGTAGGTCTGACTTGGAGGACTACTTTTGAGGCTCTAGTAAGCTGGTTGTGCCCACATCAACTCAGTCTCTGCCTCTGCTGGGCAGAGACTGCCAATTGTGCCAAATTCAGTGTAATAGCTTAATATACTTTCCATGACATGGATTGCAGACAACACAAAGCTGAATCCACCCAAATTCATTCAGCCTAGGATCTCGGGTTAGACTCAGTATGTAACCCTTAGGATAAAGGTAATGAGATTAGCCAAGACATTGGTCTTTCCCCACCTCCTGAAAACTTCCCTTCGTGTTACACCTCCACGTGTATGTCTCCATGCTGGAAGTAGTGATGCAGTGAAAGACACATTTGCACTCTGGCTTCTTGTCTGCACATCAGGCTTTGGTACCAATCAGTTTCTGTGTCTGTGAGTAACATCCAGGTGTCAACCCAGTCTCTCCCTCCTGGACGTGGCTGTGCCCCAGCCATCACATCCCTCAGACTGCAACACACTGATGCTTTCAGTTTTCTCTAAGGATGTGCTTGAACTGCAGATATCAACCCTTGGTCTGCTGCTGGGATGTAGAGTTTGGCCTGATGGTAGAGGAAGACAATGTTCTGCAGACCTTCCCCAAAAAGCTCCAGGATGTTCAAATCAGAAGTTCCAGCTCAGGCCCATCTGTAGTTTTCTTTTACCTATTGAACTAATACAGTGTATGTAAATGCAAGTATCTTTTCCATGATAAAAATGAAATGCTGCTATATACTGCTGTTGAGAAATTTACAGAGTTACATTTAGCTTTTTAGCCTGTCATCAGACATCTATGTAGAAGTTTAGCTACAGAAAATGATTTTTTAAAGGTTAGACATTCTTGAGAAGAGAATGCAATTACAAAAGTGAAAGGGAACCTTTTACCCAGGAGTTATCTCCCTGCCATATCCACATTGTGTGCTTGCACAAGACACAGTGAATATGTTCTTAGATTCAAAGTGGGATTAAAATGACAGAATTTACACTTTGAGTCTAGTATCCCAAATGTTGATTGCCTAAAGCACTTAGCCCCTAAATACTGTAATAAAAATACTGCAAGTATATTTCTAAAATATATTTTAAGCTATAACATTTATTTTGATGTAGCTACCTATGTTTGCCTTTTTTTACTCCAGTTATTTCTGCCTAAATACAGTATAGTTTGAGACTGGTTGCATGTTTAGCTGAGAGTATAAAGTATGAATGCAGATGAGTTTAGCATGATACAGGCTCAGGATTAGCACTTTCTCCTAAAGGTTGTTGATTTTATTTATTTTCCTAATATAGCTTTAAAGGCATGTTCTGTAAGGCCAAAATCACTAAAGGGATTTGTAGCTTACTATGTCCATCAAAATGTGTTTCATTTTGCAAGAAAAAGTCTAAAGAGATGGTCACTGGACACTGGTTTTCAATGATGTCACCAGTAAAATGTCCTCACTAGAGAAAACCCTGGTGCATGACATAACCCACAAGCAAACTTCATGTCGAGCAGGGAGACAGAGCAGCACATGAGGACCAGGATCTGTTTTCAACTCTGACACTGATTTACTGTTTAGTAGTGAGTAATTTTGCCTCTCCGTGCCTCAGTTTACCCATCTGTAGAATCAAGGTAAAAATACCAGTTCTGTGGCACTATTTTAAGAGCTATGGATGTATCTTGTTTGCATAGGCAGATACACACTGTTATATCCAACATGCTGATATTAAATAAGTGTATTTGGGCACATCATCGCCATAATATTTCTTAAATAAACATTCCCCAGTGTGCTTTCATAATCTGTTGGCCCCAGAAGAGCAGCAGCAGATAGGCTGAGATCTCTGCTTGTCCAGAGCCTTTACTCTCAGCACTCACACAGCTGCATGCTGAGGAGAGGTGGGAAATCTTGCATGGGTAGATTTGCCTTTGGATTCCTGCCTAAGTGCAGTTGACTACATTGCATCAAAATTTAAGGTGATCTCCAGAAAGGTGCTTGTAAAAGTATACTGGAAGTAGATGTAAGTCTTCAGAACACAAAAAAGAGACTAGAAAATTATTTCTGAAGTTTGCTTATGTAGTTTAAGGTTGTGTTTAACACTCCACAGCCTACTTGTAAAGCTTTTCTAAAGGAGACTTCTATGTTTCCTTACTATACTATAATTAAATGAATAGGCTTGATGGATAAGGGCTTCACTAAGCAGTGACCCTGGATCTGGGGAGCTGGCAATCCAAATTGCAGCTTTAGGAGCATCTCAAGTTCATTTTCAGCCACCAAAATGCCAGGCATAGTGAGGTCCTGCCCAGTTCCATTCACAACACAGCCAGATCCCCAGCAGATGCAGAGGTGGCCAGTTTCTGTGCAGAAATTAACTGCTCTGCTCTGACCACCAACAGACTCAGCAAACTGCTGTGTTCAGTCTGAGGGAGAGCATCAACTCAACATTTCTTCTCAAGGATCACCACTAGCAGACGCAAGCAGGGAATGCACTTTAAGGGCCTGAGCTGCAAAGTGTTGAGTTTCCTTGGTCCTCAGCAGCACCAGGAAGATGGAGCTGAAGCCGTAGCCCTGACACCCTTCCTGGCTCAAACACAACACAGAGGTGTGTCCAGGAAAGCATCTCTACCTTGGGTAGATGCTGCAGAACATACATGGAAGGAAAGAGGCAAGTTTGGCTAAGTATAAGATATAAATACATTGATATATATCTATACAGAGACCTAATTGTCCAGTCTTGCATGCCATATGGTCACAGCATGTGAAGCAAGTGTGGGCCTCCTGCTCCAGCCAGGTCATGACCATAGATGCTGCCAAGCAATGGAGAGTCAGGCCTATGGTAGATATGTATCTACAGTACTCCCTGCACCTGTACAAACAGAAATATATTATTTTAAACTGCAAAATAGTGTGTTTAAATCAATGCATGAATGTAAATATTCTCAGATCTGCCTTCTTGACCGTGTACCACATGTACAGATGAAACCGAATATTGTTTATAGGAAATCTGTATCAGTGGTTAAATGACTAAAGAGAAAAAAAATTATCAGAATTAATGTTGTCGTGTTTCTCAAACAAGCCATTAATGTATATTTAGTATTTAAGGATATTGCTCAATAAGTATGTTCCATACCAAAAACTGTGTTGCATATACAGATTGTGCAGTACCCTATTTTAAAAAGGCACCATAATTAATTTTTATTTTAAATAAAAATGTACTTCTAAAAAGTTTCCTGTGTCCTGTTGGTTGTGTAGCCTAGAAGAGAGTGCACACACTGAAGAGAAACACTGAAGGGAGGGTTGGCTGCAGGCTGGCTTCAGGCCCTTCTCTTACTCCTCAAATTAACCCTGCTTGCTTGAATACTTTCTGCTGCTTGTGTCCGTGTCCACCTGGGTTCTGGCTCTGGCCTAAACCTGCAGTTTTAGTCCCAGATACATAAACTGATGGTGCTTAATAATGATGGAATTGCATTTCCTGCAGCCTCCCAGAGCTCAAGAAAACCCTTCTTTTTATGCTGACAGAGCTGTGAGTTTCTCTAACATACTCAGTGATTTCAGAGTGATTTCTTCATCTTTCACATAGCACTCTGTACCTTTGTTGATTTTGGTACAAGAGATAATGTGCCCCATTTTATAGTCTAGCTCACTGTGTGGGCTTCATCCTCTCAGTTCCACACAAGAACAGATGCAAATTACAGATCTGCCAGTTTTTGTTGATCCCCTGGGAAATATTTTATATTCTGGTTTAAAGAAGCTGTTGGATGGACCATCTGTACCTCCAGTCTGCAGCAGAGGAAGAGGGATGTCACTTGGAAGAGGAGATTGCCACAGTTGTGAAGAGACCACTGGGAAACCAGTCAGCAGATAAGGCACAGTCCTTGTGAAATTCAGGTGAGGTCCCTCAAGTCCTTCTAAAAGTAAAAATATCAGCCCAGAATTCACTGTCATTTGGCTGAGCTATTGTGCTTTAGTCATAGTGAGATGGTCACAGAGGCTGCATGATTGTGTTAAAAAAATGCCCTGAGCATTGATGCTCTTCAGCAACGCTGGGAGTACTGGGAGAAAATATGATTAGAATTGCTCCAAATCTAACACGGGGGTCATGTCTTGAGCATGGCTGAAAGCATTGCTAAATAATCACAGAGCAGATTTCCATGGTGGTAGCATGGTGTTGCCTCCACAAACCCATCACTGGGAACCAGCACTATGATACCAAGAGAGAAGTTACATTCCTGGGGTCTGATACTATTTGGAGAGGGAGCAAGACATTTATTCTGAGAGATGCAGCATATTCTGTGATTTTAATAGTACACAGTCACTATCAAGTGCATTTCACAGTTTTCATCTGGACACGAGCATTGCCAAGGTCTACATCATTGTAGGTGTTGAGTAAAATTAGTTTCAAATTACAGCTTTCTCCATTGCTGAAAGATGCTCTGGCTTGGACGTGTTTGATTCATGCAGGTGCAATCTGTGCCCCCAAAACAATCAGATGTGCATTAGTTTTATACAGCTGATGGTTTAGTATGTATTAGTCTTCAGTTACTAAAGTGTTAAAGTTTTTAATATTCAAAGATACTTCTTTTCTATCAAAAATATCCCTTCAGAGCTGTCTTCCATTTATTAGAGATTTCATCTAAGCCATTTTCTTAAGGTTTTTTCATAACTATTAAATCTTCTACCATTTTTATAGCACAGAAACAATTGTCTAATTGCAAGCTAATGGAGGAATTACTCTTGAAAGTGGTCTGAATCTAATTAATTTTTTTTTTTAGTAGTCAGGGAAAACTACTGGGAATATTAATACCAAAATTCCTGGCATGTTCTGAACTTGGTTTATTTTTGGTTCTATTTAAAACAAAAGCATCCATGGCCACATTTAGACACTTGTCCTGCTGCCCCTGCCTTGCATGGGGGCATGGTTTGTTATGTCCATGGGGACTGGCAATTCCCCAATTAGACAGCATTTGAGCAGTGCCCGTGCCTTGCTGCTGCCCTCCTGGCACAGGCCAACCCATCATGAGCATCCATGCAGTGCTGCAAGCCCAGGCAAGGGCTCCTTACCTGAGCAGCTAACATATAGCACATAGAATATTCTGGCAGCCATGGAGGGAGTTACCAATAATTGGGTGAAATATGAGGCCCCTGAAGGAGTATTTTCTGGGGAAAAGGAGGGATGGGGCAGCTGCTGGGTGTGTGATGCAGCATCAATGCCCACTCTGTGTCTTTGGTACAGTCACTAAACAAGGCATAACAGCAACACAATTCAGCCTAGGTGTAGGTGGTCAAACCCCCTTCATCACATGTCATAAAATGCCAATAACATATTCTATCCATGAAAGAATCATTATTGCAATGACCACGGAGATTCTGATCAGCCTCCAGTGCTGCTGGGGAGGGGGGCTAGAGAGGGTGAATGTGATATAGAGACCCAGCTCTGTCTCTCTTAACACCTTATGAAAGAAAACCCTATAGGCTTTAACTTCTACCTTACTGTATAAATGGCAAGGGTTTATGATGAGCTCTGGCTAGATACATCAAATCTTCTTTTTTTGTCTTGTTGGTTTCCTTACTCATGAGCTTTCATAAAGAAAAAGAAAAAAGTTATATGTTATTTATATAGATCTGACTGAAAGTATTTTATATTCTATATCACTGTGGCTGAAAGAGAAAGGAAGTTTCTTTGTAAATGGCATCTGGCTGTTTTGCTTTCCTATGCATTGATATAAATTTCATTAACTCGTTTTCATGCAGCATAAAAAGAACTTGGAGACAGAATGTGGGTAAATTTCCCTTTTATATTCAGCATTGCTTCCCCATGCTCACACAAACAGCAATACTTTCAGAATTTAAGGATTCATTTAACACAGTTGTAGTCAAAAGCAGAAAAGAAAACATAAAGAAAAGCAGCAGTATGGCCAACACATCCCAGTGAAGGAGTCTGTGAGCCAGAGTCAACCTTTCCTGTTTTGATTTGTAATTTGAAGATAATTCAATTAGACATTTCAAGCAATTTAAACATTCATGCATTGTCCAGCACCAAAGCTTGAACTGTTCAGCAGCAAACTAGACCTGACAGCCTTAGCAGGCCAAGTCAAAATCCCAGTATTTAAAATGAAAAGCTCTCACCTAATTGATGCCTACCAGAAAATTTAAAAAATGAAAAAAAAAGGGGGGGGGGTGTTGCAAAGGGGAACAAGTGGAGGAGAGAGAAATGCAAGCAGCAGAATGAAGTGTATATCCTGGCTGGGGGCTTCACACCTCATTTACAGCTATTTGCTTAACAGAATATTTCAAGGCCTCTGTGTTCCTTTTAGAGAGAGATTAAAATAGAAATGCACCTGATCACCCATCTGCTCCACCTCTCCAGTGGTAGATGAAAAGCAGAAAGGACTTTAGGAGCAGAATAAGGGAGCTGCAGCTGTTTATGAAAGCCAGAAACCTCCTGCCCACCCTCAGCAGCACTGAGGCTTTGGAGGGCATCACCAGGTCCTGGCCCAGTACCCACACAGCAGAAGGAAGCCCTGCCCAGCCCTGTGGACTGCTCAGAGATGTCAGGGAGAACATGGAAACCCTTCACCGTGCCCATGTCACACACACACACACGTTGCATGGGCCATTGCCTGGGATCTAGAGCCTGATAGGGGGTCAGGGGTCAAACCCAGTGCCCACTCCCTGTGTGGGAGGAACCACAGTGCCCACCAAACAGAGCTGACTGCTTGGCTGATAGTGATGCTAAAACACTGTGTGTAATAATAATGTGAGAATTTTGGGGGGATTACAAACAGGGATGTTTCAGAGCCTTGTTTGCTTTAAATGCATTGTCTCTTGTGATCTCTGTATCGAGGGGAGGGAAAGCTATTTGTCTTTTCCCCAGCAAGCTGCCCTGGAAGCAGAAGGTCACAGTAACCTATTGACTGGTTGGCTGGCAGGCAAGACTGCTCTGATGGACACAGATTTGGGCTGTTCAAAGTCATTCTGGTAACAACTTTTAGAGGTAAATGAAGAAAGCATCATGAATCATCAAGTAAAACTTTTCTGGCAGGCCATTGGTGTCCCTTCAGTAGCCTCTCAGAGACTTTCTGGAGCAGAACATATACATGCAAAACTTCTCAGGAATGTTTCATACTTATCCCCTCTTTATTTTAAGCATTAGACAGGACTAAGTTTGGAAAGCAAAACCCAAAATGTACATGTGGATGCCAGATACAATGGTAATTTTCCTTGAGGTTTTCTAATTGAAGACACAGTGACCATTATGCTTATAACCTATTCAACTGTGAACACCTTGTGCTGAATTTTTCCAAGCTGTCTGCTGCAAGATGACCTTTGTATTTGTCCAATAGTCACAGAAGAAAAATTCTGTTGATTCCAAGATTGATATTTGAGGAAAATATATTAAAACTCAAAGGTAACTTCTGTTTTATTGAAAACCTCTAATTCCTCAAGTCTTTGGAGAAGGGATTAAATCTGAAAAGCAGATCAGAGCTTTTATTGCCAGGTACGAGCTCGTGGAAAGTCATTATTTCCCTTATTGTCAGGTCACTCAAAATTAACAGGTAAATCCTCTGAGAAATCTATCTGTGATGAGGTTGCTCCATCACTGTGATTCCTTCTAAAGCTCTCAATTTCAGTCAGTTCTTGCCCAAGAATTAATCAATTCAGTATCTGTGATTTAAGTCAAGAGTAGAACTAAATAAAAGCAATTCAACTAATTTGTTTTTAAAACTACGGTTTGGAGGATCAAAACTATCTGCAAATGATACATCATTACAATCTTTCTGATCCACAGCTGTATTCAAGGAGGTTATTCAGGAGTTTAAAATAAAATAAAATAAAATCACAAATAAAATAAAATAAATGTAGCAAGAAGTTCCCTAGCTGAGGCATCTGACTGTATGGTGCCCACAAAGTCACCTGCCAGCTTCAGTGGTCCTACTAAAAGCTTCATAGCAATAGGCATGTGAAAAAGCACCAGAAGTTTATTTTAGTAACAAATTTTGGGTAGGAACTGTGTTGTTAAGAAACCACAGAAGATGAAGCCAAGCACTTTTAGAATTAAAGTTTACCATTTCAGAGCCAAAATATGTAGTCTACTTTGAAATGATACTTACTGTACAAATGGGAAACTGACCCACCATAAGTTTGAGAGATGCTCTAAATTCGACATTCCCTTTAGAAGTGCTTTAGCTTACCAAAATGAGTCTTGTGATTAAATCCCTTTTTGCATTTGTAGCATGCCATCTAATTGGGCAGAGAGACATTCTCTGCCCAGCACTGTGTGATTTGAACAGGTTCAACTTCCACTATCAAGATTAATAATATAGCAGTTTCATTTGTTATATGGAAGACAAGGTCAATTCTCAACACCTATGATTTATGAAGCCTGACTTGCAAAGCCACTGAATACCTGAGGCAGGATTTGTCTCACCTAATTTTAACCAAACTAAAGCTATGGTGCTTAATACATCTACATTATCCAGAATCTTGTCATCAATGGAGAAAGATGGCATTTCCAGATGGCAAACCATCTTACCCTGAAATAAGTACTTATGCCTGGGGGGCTGAATAGCCCCAGCTTGTTAGCACAGGGACAACTGCTGTAACATGGGATGTGTCTCCTAGGGACTGAATTTATTGATGGTGAGAAGGCAGATGCTGCTGCATGCAAGCATTTCAGTGAGGGAGTTATCATGCAGCTCTGTGATGTCGTCCATCCTAGTGGGAAATAATGCTAAATTAAATAATCATAACCAATAAGCAGAGCAGGAATAGTCCATCCAAAACTGTACATATTTATATGACTTGTACAGAAAATCCAGCCTCATTCTCAAAAACACAGTGGACTAATTAATGCAAAACAAGACTTAAGAAAATTCGAAGAAAAATCACCCTCTGTGTGTGTGTTTGTGCAATTATTTTTGCAAATGTATGCAATTTAGATCAGCCTGAGTATGAAAATGTTATCCTGAAAATAACGATCCATGGGAAGACAATACTTTTGAGGTCACTTGTACAATCTGGCCAGACATCCTCTAAACGAGACAATGGCTGTGGTCTATCCTCCTTACTCCCAGTTAGAAGCAGCATACACAGCACAGGCTTCCACAACAACTGTGGGATCACAGCTTCTCAGAGGCTCATTTTACATCTCTGAAGGCAGAAACCCAAACTGGGTTCTCAGGGGGGTCTGGAAAGCACACAAGAGAGGAGCCCAGGTTGCTGGGGCCATCTCTCTGAGAACATGGAAATGGCAGATTACAAACATACTGAAACACGAAGCCCCTCTCCCAACAACCCATTTTCTTTTTTAGATTAAGAAAAACTTCAGCAGCCAGAGGAGTCTCCTTCAAAACTGTTTTTCCTCTTGTTTTTGAAGCAGTTTCTCATATCAGGGCAATCTACTCAGACAAGTAAGCAGGGAAGAAAATGCCCTTTGAACTGCCTCGTCTCTGGGACGAGGGGCTACACGGGCTGTCCAAGCTGGCTGGTCACACGCCGTCAACAAGAATGACTGGAGGTGCCTGAAAAGCCAACTCATCCCTTCTGATGGCTGCAGTCTGTCACCGTCGCCTAATTCAGCACGCACTGCCCAGACGTGCCCTTTCTCCAAGGGAACAGAGCAGCTGAAAGCAACGTGACTCTCCAGCAGCTTAGGAAAGCTTCAAAACACTCAGCACCGAGTTCGGCCAGGGGGGTTTGCAGGGATTTTCCGCATCGACTTACAGTTAAGCAGCAGACTTAAGGAA
>JAOEGS010006641.1:6366-16602 GCA_025447755.1 Corythornis vintsioides | reverse complement strand
GAATCTGCAAAAATATCTGGAATTTGTCTCCCAGGAAAAAAAAAAACAACAACAGCAACAACAACAACAAAACACACACACACACACAAAAACCCACTAAAAAACAAACGACAAACAAAAAAAGAAACAAACAAAATCACAAAAAAAAGCCACAAAAAATCCACAAAACCACCTGTAGGAAAAGAGTCTAGATCTATTCAGATGATTAATTACTTAACTTGAAGTGATACCTGCAACTTTAAAAAAGAGGCAAATACAGTCCTGAGTAGGAAAACTTTTATATGATTTATGTAGGCAGAATGTACTATATTAAGCTGATCTTTTACTTTGACAATAGTATTGCAGTAGATATAAGCTCCTTAGGCTTGGCTAAACATTTAAAATAACCACAAGAAAAATTGTTAATGAAAAGGGAAACGTGGCCTCTTGTAGAAGACATGGAAGGAATTTATGTGAACAATGTCGACAAAAGGGCAGATATTTGATCAGAGAAACTTCTTAGTGATGATGCTCAAAGTTGAAGCTTGAGACAACAATTTTAATACTTGCATCAATGATATCGGGGGAAAAGGAAAAGTTAAAATCTTCATATTTTGCACTGCATATAGAAGGCAGACAAAATGGAACATAAGAAGGTTAATAATTGCCTTGAAAAATAAACAGAATTAAATTTTGTTACGGCAAGTGCAAAGTAATGCTTCTAGATATTGATATTTCTACAATAAATTGGGATCCAATCAGCCAAAAAACAACAGATGTGATCTGTTGCACAATTACTGTGAATCCTCAATATGTTGCTGTGAAGAATGTAAATGTGATCTTAGAATGTTTCAGGTAACATAGTCTGTGTGAATATATGAAAACTATTAAAATCACAAGGATCTGGTGAGACATATCTAAAATATTCTTAAGGATCATGGACACAGTCTTGTACTATTGACTAATAACTTCAGTGGAAATGGATGAGAAGCTCAACATGAACCATTAGTATGCTCTTGCAGCTCAGAAAGCCAATCATAACCTGGGCTGAATCAAGAGAAGTGTGGCCAGAAGGTAAAAGGAGGTGATTCTCCCCCTCTACTTCACTCTCATGAGACCCCACATGGAGTACTGCATCCAGTTCTTAAGACCCTATTAAAGGAAAGATATGGACATGCTAGAATACTATCATTCTATGAAATTGGGGAAAACAATAAAAATCAAGTGATCTGAAAGATACCATTTGAAAGCAGACTCATACAGCAGGACTTTGGTGGCACAAGCGTAAACGAGTTGCTGGCTTTGATACTGTAGAAGAAAGTTTGTAGCATAAAACCAGCAGGAGACAGAGCTGGATGACCCAGGACGATCATTTCAGTGCTGAGTTCCATAGAATAGTTCAGATTGGCCACTGTTTTCAATACTCCTTAACTAGCCCAAATTTCCTCAATAGAAGTTTTATTTTTAGACAGCCAGTCCAATTCCAAGTTTTCTGGAACCATTGCAAAAATAACTTCTCTGAAAAAAACAAACGTTTTATTTATTATTTTTTATTTAATGCAGAAATCTCTTCTTTATATGCAAGCATCAGTAACAATATCAACTAGAACAGAACAGAACAGTGCTGCAAGATCTTCCTTTAGATAATAAAATTAAGTTTCAGATTTACATCAAAAGTCCTTATTTTCAAGTCTGAGTACACTACTGTAGACACAACTCAGAAAAGCTGTGCTGAGGTTCGAACAGAGAGACTGTCCTTTCTTCTTTCCTATTTTTGTATTAAATTATAAAGTATTCTCTAAGAGATCTTCCTGTCAGAACAGCTGTAAGAAACTGACTGTTGAGGCTGTGTTACAGGAATAGACACTGAAGCTAAGAGGTAGCTTTGCCACCTTTCTCTATACAGGTCAGCACAGTGTCACAGAGATTAAATAGAATTTCACAGAAAATAAAAATTCAAAAACACCAAACAAACAAAAAAACCCCATAACAAAACAAAAAAAACCCAAAACAACAACAACAAAAAAAAAAAACAAAAAACACAAACAAAACATTTTAATTGAGCCTGAACCTTGCAGCATAATATTCTTCTCTTAAAATAGAAAATTTCTTAAAATAGAATGTTCTAAAAGAGCTTGAAATGTGTCTTTTAATGCTGACCTCAGTTAAATAAAAATAAAGTTTTCTCTCTTTAGTTCTATTTAATCTTTATGGTACAGAGCTGTGTCTCGGAAATCTTTGCCATCTTCTCCTTTCCATTTTTAAATTTGCTAACTTTTTTCCCTGATTAATTCATTAAGATGTACATTTAATTCTAATATGCCATTAAAAAGAAGGAAAAAAAAAAAGTGTTGGGTTTTTTTAAAAATTAAATATGGGACAAAACCCACATTATTTCCCTTTAAAATATATTTGGTTTATACTAATTTATCCTCATTCAATTTATATCTATAATCATATTAAAATCACTGGGAACTTCAGGGAGAGTATAGTCCTAAGGACAAAATTATGCCCTCAATTACCTCAACGTAATAAGGTTTGAATTGGCCCCTGAATGTCAACATTACATCTAAAGATCTCATTTAACACTTTGTCAGAGCTGGAATCAGGGTCATAATTGCATTTTTTCCTTTCTTTTTTTTTTTTTTAATGGGTTAAATTTACTTTTAAATCCAAGAATATTGCTTAGTGTCATTTGTGCATTACAGGCAGAAATAAAAGCTTTTTCACTAAAATGGAGCATGTGGAATGTAACAGAAGACAAGTGACTTGAAGTGAATCTAAAAGTCAGAGAAAACTGTATCTACAGGATGGAATTGTACTGCATAATAGAGCCTGAACACTGCAGCTACTAATTATAGCCCAAATTATGTCCATGGGGGTCTCTGTCTACAAAGATGAAGGAACATTTCTCTGACTCTTTCACTGCTAGAGCAAGGTACTCTAATACATAGGGCCTCCAGGGATGCTGATACAAGTAAAAGGAGAAATGTCTTGTTCTTCAAGTGTTCCCTACTGGCACAAACCCCTGTGGGCCAATGAAGGCCATAAGCAATAAACTTTGGCATTATTATTCATGGATGAATACATAAGACAGATAGAAGATTTCATTACAAGTCCTGTTTACCAAAACTGTGCCAAAAATTATTTCCTGACTTGTAATAAAGTTTTCTCTCCTCAAAATATGTAAGAAACAGTGCTGGGCATTTTTCAATATGATTCAGCTTTCAAATCTCCAGAAACAGGCTCCAGGCTGTCCTATTTAAACTGTCAGTTTCATAAATCTTAACCATTACTATAAAATGCAACATGTCCTGCAATAATAATTTTAAACAGAGAAGATACAGTGGACCCTGGAATGTAGTGATAAATATCTGACTGCAGATGTCATTAACATTTAAGAGAAAATGTAAAAAGTTTGTGTTATGAAATTATGGTCAAAGCAGGGTCAAAGTGTGTCACTGTAAGGTTCCTTTTAGGTATTGTGTCATTCTGAGTTTAAACAAAAAACCTAATGCAGAGAGAGACAGAAGAGATTCCCCGCATGTAGCAGCTCCACAGCCTAAATAGTCAAAGTGAGACTTAGATATAAATATCACTGCCACATCAGTGAGCAAATGTGAATGAACAAGCATATGGGCACCCCACTAGGCTGTTTCTCAACTGTCAGAATAAAGATTTGCCTTTAAATTGTTCTCAGAAGGGCAATGAAGATACCTACATTCTAAAGTTAAAATCTAAAGTTATTGAAATGTTGTACCATAGACTGTTCACTAAAGTTATCCATTCTTTTAGCTAAATAAACCTAGCAAATCTACAAGTAGTTTTCATTTTGCAGTGGATATAAAAATGAAATTTCAGCCAACTTCTAAGATGAGGCAAGCAGTCTATGAACACAACTCCTGGCTAATGCCTCTGCTTGAGGAAGGCTCCTGCGTAGATTTTTGTGTTCAGGAGAGTACTGCGCTAAGTGGAAGATCCCTTCTGCAAGACTATACATGATTTTTGACACTCAATTACTTTTCTTGCACTTTGTGTTTGCACATTCATTTCTATTTTTTTTTTGTTAAAAATAAGATTATTGCTTTGGTAGAGAATAAAGTATGTCTCAAAATGGATAATATTACGATATGTAGAGAAATGAATAAGAAAATTTGTTCAAAGATAGGGAAAAACCTCAAGTGACCTGGATTCTGTCTGATCAGTTTTCAGAACAGTCTCTGAGAATACTCTGGACTATTCGGAACTATGTCTATGATTTGATTAAAGCTACCTGCAAACTAATGAGTCACAGTTTTTCACTACTGGCATAGTCTACCACCTTTGTCCACTGTCATGTCTCATATGTTGTTTTTGAGCTCTTTATAAATGTATAAAATATTATTTTTCCAAGATAAAAAGCATATTGAATACTTCCAGATTACATATTGATGGATGTGTAAATGACAGTAATAATAATGATAATAAGGATAATTTCTGCAATTCGGAAGTGATTTTTTTCTGAGTTCAGCTATTCCCACAGGATTTTGCTTGCATGCAAATTAGGTATAGAAAATAGACCCATACTGAAAATAGGCCCATTTGAAAATGACCTGAAACTGAAGTAGATAGAGCTTTGAGAATCTGATTTCAACTTAGGTAACCCTATTAATTTGAAGAAAACGAATACATTGACAAATAATATGCTTATGAAACTATTACTAATAAGTGCATAGACTTTTACAATGTGAAGTCATGTATTTGATCAAGGATGAGTAAAGATGAAGTAAAAGAAAAAAGTACATGCCTATATAATTCATTGCATGCTCACAGATAGCTATGCATACATGCATATTCACATATATATATACATTTATACATTTTACCCTTCCCTAAAAATGTATATGCAAGGGTGGTGTTCTATTAGGATCTGAAAATTATGAGTTCTCTAAAAATGCATTTGGGATCTGTTTTATCTCTGTATGTGAAGATTAACTTTAGAATGATCCTTATACAATAATTATTAAACAATTATATTTTAAATGATCTTTGGAATTAATGAGACCATTACTTGTAAAGTGACAATAACATATTGGGTGTTCACACAATTCCTGAGTTGAACAGGCTGTATCAGTCTCCCATTTTTGTAAAAAAAAAAAAAAAAAAAAAAAAAAGTTAGCTGGAATTTTTAGCCCTGATCTTGCTTCATGTCACTTCTCTTCAACTTCTATTGAAGTTAATGAGAATTAAGGATACCCGGTACTTTGTAGGCACTTCTAGGCAGCTCATGGGAATGTGTTCTTTGTTAATTATATTTTCTTTGAACTTCAGTACTTAAAATTCAGGCCCCCCATCTCGTAAACATTTATGCATGAGAATGGCTTCTCACATGTTCATAGTATAACCAGATTCAGTGGAACTAACCAAGTGTCAGAGAGTTTGAAGCATCAGGCCCATTCTCTAAAGATCTGGACTCACAAAAACCAGTGAAAATTTTACCAATGCCATGGCAATTTCTACTGCTGCTTTTTGTTACATTACAACTGAAAGGGTGTATTAGCTTGTCTTGAGGAAGAGCAGGCTTCAAGAAGGAAGACTCGAGGGAAGACAAGTCTCGGGGAGAATGAAGCAGCCAGACCCCAAAGCACATGGTTAAACTGTTTTCTATTTTTCTTGACCCACTATTTTCTCTTTGAAAGCTTTCATACTTTAATCATTACCTTATGGGATATGGTAAGAAATTATTAAAAAAAATAATTGAATACAATAATTAGAAATTACCTTCACTGAATCTTAAAACCGACTCTTACTAACAGCTTCCTTTAAGACTTAAAGGAGCAGCAATTTTCTGACTACATAATTATTATGTATTATTTAAATTGAGGAATAAAAATGCTGCTGTTAAGAGATGCTTTAAAAATTAGTCTTGGGACACAACCCAGGCTCAGTAGTAAATATATGATCAAAACCTTTAAGACATCCAGTTACACACTTCAGTCTTTAAGACCTACTCCAGGTGTCAGTGCAACCAGCAAAACCTATGCAATATCCAGTTCCTAACTTCTCCTGGTGACGACCCTACCTTACTCTCAGTAACTCCTGATATTGCCCAGGAAAAGTTTGTTTTGTACCTCTGAAATGTTTGAAGACACAATAAATCAGGAGTCAGCTAAGAAATTTACCTACATCTGAAGGCAGACCTCCAGAGATGAAAATGCTTCAAAATAACCTCCAGAAAGGCAATAAGGATGATAGATGTTGCAATACATTACTCCATATTGCAACATCTTACACTTGCAGATCTTTATTTTGCCGGAAGGAAGATGAGTGCCTTAAAGTGAGCTCCAAACCAGTCTCAAATCAGTGATACTCAGTCGGGGTAGAGCAAACACCCTCCTGAGAGGGATGAAGAAGCAAGAAGATGATTGTCATACACCTTGCCATGAGTGTCAAGTTTCTAATTCCTGGTTCCAGAAGGTATGTCCAGGTACTGACTGTCTAGAGGCCAGGAAGCTAATTCACAGATAAATTCAAGTCTCTTTTCTCTCAATAAGTGAGAAAACCCAATATTCTTTTACAGTATCACTAACTAGGAGTGTTTCTTCAGAATCTTAGGCAGTCCCTATAGAATGTGGAAGACTGGTGTTGTTCTTTTTTCTGATGTCTCAAATTAGTTATGATGACATCACTGAAAAGTTATACCTGGGATACTTTTGCAAGGATTATGGGAAGGAAAGGGAAGAAATGTATTATTGCACGTTCTTTTTAAATTGTTTCAGCACACAGAAAATAAACTAAGAAATACTAGATGAGAGGCTAACAGAAATAGAAAGTATATAATCCAGAGGGTAAAGGTAATTCCTATGCGTAATGTTTATGCAAAACTCTAAAAAAAAAAAAGGTAAATATTACCTTCATTTTATAAGAATGTACATATTATTTCAATGTAATTTCACAGAATGGTAGTTCTGCTACATATGAGCATGTTACCTTTATAGTGTGAAGGGAAATGACAAATTTGAAGCAAAGGTAAAATTTTAAAGCATGAAAAGGAAACGTGCAAATAGTTTTTCTAATGAAAACTAATGAATGTTCTCTGAAGGTGTCATAGTGCGCATGAATTTTTCTCTTATTTCAGATATTTGAAAATACACTGTAATACTACATCTTTGAAGTTTCTATTGCAAGTGAAAAAGTAATACTTCAAAATATTTTTCTTTCAGCCATATTCTGTTCCTCTTCCAAAATTTAGGTTTTGAATAAACTGGATTTTACCATGGCTTAATAGAGCTCTTTTCTTAAAAGATTTCATACTCCATGGATACACTCCATGGTAGATTTCAGCTATTTGTATTCCTGGTTGTCCGTACTGGGGACTAGTCCATAATGTAGAATACCTTTATTTGTATTCTATTTATGTATACAACATGTCTCTCTTTCTTTTTTTTTTTTCTTTTTTTCTTTTTTTTTTTTTTTCTCCCCCCCACAGGAAAATCAAGCTTCTCAAAAAAGAGATAGGCTGTATACAACCCAGGTTTTAACCTGACACAGTGTCAAGATAACCAGAACAAACTTGGACCAAGTATCTGAGAAGTACAGTAAAGTTCAAACAGAGCTTATGGGATCCTATAAATGGTCTGGTATTATTTATTGAGGCCAGTGAACACTGAAGGGAGGGGTTGTAAAATGAGGTGATTGTGTCTGAGTGGAAAAACAATTTTAAATTTCCTGTGAGACACTTCAAATATTCTAATTTAGCAACTACCTGATCCTTCAGAATGATGTGGACACTTAGAGAGAGAAAATAGCCCCATGAAAGCTATTAGCTGATTATCTTAATACATATATATATAAAAATAACTGTAACAGTTCATTCTTGGTGACCAGATGTGGTTAGAAGTTATGCACAACAGAATTTTAACATCTATCTGTGCTATGCCTCAAGTGATACATTTGAGATAACTCCAGTACTAAACCCAGAACTCCTGGTCAGAAATGTCAATTGCTTCAACTACTACACATCTTTATCTTTCATCACTTTGACTAACAGGGCATGTTTTCATTGGCTAAGCTTACAACAAAAAGGTTCACAAAACAATTAAAGAATTTCCAATTCTGTGTAATGAATTTTGTACCTAGACAACAGGGTTTAATATTGTGTTGTGTGTGCAGCATAAATTTTAACATTGTTGATGTGATTGGTACACAGTAAATAGTTTACAGCACTTAGAATCATAAAATGGTAGGGGTTGGAAGGTACCTCTGAAGACCATCTAGTCTAACCCCACTACCAAAAAGCAGATTCACATAGAGCAGGTTTCACAGGAACCTGGTTGCCTCCAGGCAGGTTTTTAAAGTCTCTAGAGAAGGACACTCCACAACCTGTCTGGGCAACCTGTTCCAGAGCTTTATGATCCTCACAGTAAAGATGTTTGTCCTCATGTTGAAGTGGAATTTCTTGTGTGACATTTTGTGACTGTTGCCCCTCTTCCTATCACGTGTCACTATTGAAAAGAGACTAGGATCTTCTACTTGAAAGAGAAGTGTCTCATAAAGTCTATGTGATTAATGCCCTTAATAAGTATAATTTAATGGAGAAGTGAGACTACACTTGGAGTACTGGATACAGTTCTGAGATTCCCAGTACAAAAATTGCAGCTACAAGACAGAACCCACTGAAGGATGACTTAACATATTTAAGGGACAGGAACATTTGTCATATGAGGATGCACTGAAGAAACTGGGAATTTTCGTCCTGAAGCAGATAAAGCTCAGAAGAATCTCATGAATGTGTACAAATACCTGAATGTAAAGTGCAAAGGTCTCAGAATCAGACTATTTGCAGTGGTTCCCAGTGACAAGGCAAAAAGGAAAAAATTGAAACACAGGTAGTTCCCTCTGAACATCAAAAAAGATTTTAATGTGAGGGTAACTGAGCACTGGCATAGGTTGCCAAGGAAAATTTTGGTGTCTTCATCCATGGAGATATTAAAAAGTCATCTGGACATGGTCCTTCACAACTTAATCTTTGTGACTGTCCTTCATCAGGAATGAAGGCAGAACAAGATGATCTCCAGAATTCCTCTTCCAGCCTGTGGTACTGTGTCTCTGATAAAAGTAAAGCACTGTATTTTCATTGCACAAAATTCTTCAGAAAAAAATACTTTGGAAATAATCAAAGAAAGAAGTACAGATAGCTGTGTTTGAATTAACGGAAGTCTTAAAAGTGAATCAAACCTTGAATAGCATATTGACTGCCTGCATGGTTAGAAAGGTAAACATTAACATCAGCAGACTGAATGTATCTTGAGGCTGTCCCTCTCTATGTGCTTACATCTGTGCCTGTACACTAACTCTCTGTGACTGCTTTGTGGAAGAGCAAAAGAGTAATTGACATTCTAGTTAACACAGGCTGAAAAATGACCTTGATTCTTCACTTTGTCCCTATCTTAGTAGCCTTTGAGAGTTAAAGATGATCTCTTGATTCAAAATATGTCAATACTTCATCCTAACAAATGACAACATGATAACAAATGACTGCCATACCTTAATTGTTGAATTGTTTACTAATGAATTCATTGAATTAAGTGAATTCATAGTCTAGTGTTAAAAGATTAAGTTTTGAGAATTTGACAAGGATTTGAACCCTATTTAACATTCAAACACTTTCAAACAACTTTTCTGGATAATGCCTTGACAAAGAAAGCAGAGTTTTGATAACAAGATGCCTAGTTCCTTGTTTTTGTGATGCTGTGGTATGACAGACTGTCATTTCTCTGTCAGTCTCATTTATATCTAAAAAATGAGTGTTTTTTTATTTAAACATGGAAATGAAAGAATCTGTAGAGCAGGCTTGTTATATTTTTGCTGTGCTGCTTGGATTCAAGTTACTTTTTGCTTCCCAAACTTTAATATCCAGAGAACATTTACACTGACCACATTTAAACACATAAAGAGTTAGAAATACACTATTCATTACATAGTTGGCTAGTGAGACTTCAGATAACTGGGAAACTCAGAAGTGAGAAGGTAAATGTTTTTGTCAAATCAGCCACTATATAAATAAACAACAATATTGACATTTAAAATATCACAATTAGGAAATTTGTTCACTTTCTTGCATATCAGCTTAACTTTGTTCAATTTACTATAGATTTCCTTCCAATACTGAATGGTAGAAATCTCATTGTTTTAACAGATGATGTAACATGATATAATATTTTTCAACAATGTACAAGATTTCTGGAAAAATTATCTGCTGTGGAACTGTGTTAAAAA
>JAOEGS010006640.1:10856-21515 GCA_025447755.1 Corythornis vintsioides | reverse complement strand
TATAAATATTTAATACCAGAAGCAAGCTCAAAAAAAAAACCAAAAAACAAACCAACCCAAAACTAGAAGTAATAAAGTTGTTGTGCCAGAAAAAAATCTTGTTGTTGTTGTTGTTGTTTTCCTCAGGCACGGAAGCAAGTTCAAAGACTCTAACCATCCTTTGGAAAGAGGGATGTTTCAGCAGATCAGATGTTGCTTTCACCACGTGAGTAACTTCTCTGGAACAGCCAGGAAACTATTGACTTGAGTAACTATCCCAGCTAGAGAAAGCAAAGCTGTTCACATAGATCCCAGTTAAAGCACAAAATAAATGATTATTTAATTACAGCTATTCAAGATGAAGTCATGAGTGACTAATTGGAGGAATAACCAGAAAGAATTTTCAAGAGAAGCCAAGAAATTGCTAATCCTGGACTTCTAAAAAGTTTTTTTTTCTAGGGAGTTTTCACTCTAGTTTTGCCTGGGCAGCAGAGGTAGGTGAGCTAGTTCTGTGTGTGAGTTACGTGGGGTGCTGGAAGGTCAGCACAGTGTTGTGCCCCTCAATTAGGGCTAATTAGCCCAAGGGGAGCACTGCAGTAGCATTAAAAGCACAATGCTGCTGCTAGTTTGGGAGATAACCTTGTTTAGCACCTACTCTGGGCATCTCTGATGCCTCAATGAGATCAGTTGATCCTCTAAGGTTAAAAATGAATTATTTTCAAGGAGTGTTTGGATAATGTCCATGAAAGGGCAGTTATCAGCCTTCCTGTAGAAGATATCCCAAAGATACTTCAAAGATGAAGTCACTCAGAGCTGAAAAACATATGATTATGGAGTTTTTTTAGCCAGATAGGCTCTTGCTGCAGCATAAGTATCTGTTTGATGTGTTTCTTTCAGGTGAAATATATGCTGAAGTCTATGAAAAGGAAATTAATCACTGCCAGGGGGTGGACAGGGGGTTTTGGTGCACTTAGAAGATGCTTCTGAAGCCTTGCCAATTCTAGGCTCAGCTTAAGGGATTTTTTTTCAGGCTAGGAGAAAGTAACAGGGCATTTTTCCAGATATGTTAGCTCAAGCTACCCAGCATAATTGAATGGAAAAGCACTGTCACTTTTGCTCCAGTATTTCCCACTCAGTTCTAGTCACTTGGGCAGATGAATAAAAACAGACTGATTTTTAAATCAGAGAAGACCTCAGTGGTGTTCCTGTGCTGACCATTCCCTGGACTTGTCCTTCATCCAGTTATTCCCTTTATTCTGAGACAGAGTCAGGCTTAGCTTTTGGTCACTAAAATGAAATCAAAATGCTCTGTCCATGAGCACTGTGTGTGTGGGGAGTGTGTGCATTTTACCTCAGTGTGACTCATATATTTGCCAAATCCTTCCTCCAAATTTCTCAAATGGATATAAACCTTTAGAAGTTTAAAATGAAAGGGCTGCCACAAGTTATTAAAGTAGAGGTGGTTGACTTCTCTCTGTGGCAAGATTCAGTAGACTGCTCCAAGAGTGAGAAAAGAATAACCTACTGAAAAAAAAAAATAGAGTAGGGAAAGCAGGTCTGTGTTCTCTGGGAAAAGCAAAAGGATGGGAGGCCAATATATCTAAATGAAGATATTATAAGGTTTTTAGGAGCCATGTCAGGGGGAAATAAAAGAGGGGAATTATCCTAAGATGGTGTTTCTTTAAAGATTTTAAAGAAGATAATATAAGATAAATAAATATAAAATAAAGATTTATTTAAAAATACATACTATATTCTCTGATTCTCTGGCAGTTCCCAATGCAAAATGGAATTTTGGAATGGAAATGGAATGGAAATGGAAAATCTGGGATGATAAAGAAGACAGTTGGAGGAAAAAGCTACCCCAGCTCAGGTTTGCTGACAATACCACCACAAAATGGGCTGTTGGCTTCTAGATCACAATAACTAATAGCATGTAAAGTAGCTGTGTGAGGGCCATCATCTCCCAAACCACGTGTGGGTTAAAGAGCTCTCCTGACATATTTCCATGAGCCAATACCCAAAATAATTTCTGGTTTTTATGCAGAACCAGTAGCTACAAACCCAAGAGCCCAATCATTTTGGGATGCCTGGTGCAAGCTGCATGCCAGGACAGTAGTTGGGGAAAAGGCAGGTGTTGCCTTTTGGAATGTGTCATCATTTGGAGCTTGTCTGTTGATAGTTTCCTGGCACCTCCTGTCTTGGAGTTGCTACAACAAAAATATTTGTCCTCAGATATCATTATGCTGATTATTTCTCAGCAGCAGAGAAGGGGGATCTCAGGTTTTACTTCTCTTTTTGTTTCCATGGACACAGTTTTCTAATTCTGTAAGGAATCAAGATCTGCTGTCTTCATGAGTTTCCTCCTTGGGACCAACTTCCCTAGCAGCTTTAACAAGTCATTAAAAGAATTTGGGGGAAAAACAACCCCAAAACAAACACAGGTCTGAAAATAAACCATATTCTGCTATTGAGAGTAAACAGAAAGGTCTAGGTTGAGGCTGAATAGAAAACATCATATAGGAAACTATTTTAGAGGGAGTTTTCTGAGGATATAACACTACAATTTAATATAAAAGATAGAAGATAGATTTGTATCTTTGAAGATAGACTGTAGATTTTTTGGTTTGTTTTTTGCTATGTGTAATATACACTTGTGTGCCAGGAGTCTGTGGCAGTAATCTAGCTGTGTTTATCAAAACAAAAAAAACAACAACAAAAAAACCCAAAACAAAGCAAAAACAAAAGAGAAAAAAAAAAGAAAAAAGATAATAAGATGGAATAAAGTTATTCAGGCATTTTCAGCTGGAGTGCTTCCTACCTAAGACCTTATTTAAATCCTTCATCCATTTCCCATTGTTTTACTGTTTCTAAGGGTTGCCTCTTCCTAGGTGCAGAAGATGACAAACTGAACCTCTGGGAAGTCTGATGTTGAAGAAAGAAACCTCCTGGTGGTGCCCAGTGGTGCCACGAGCTGTTGGGTTTGCAGCAGCCCCAGAAAGAGCTGCTGAGGGCTCAGGGAAGGATTTGCTGGTTGAATAGCAGGGCCAAGTGGACACAATAGGGTCAGGCTCCATCTGCACCATTTGCTGCAGAGTTTCCTTCCTTCCCCTGTGCTGTGCATCTGCTGGAGGCTGCTGCCTGCCAGCTGCCAGCTCCCTCTGTCCCCCTGCTGCCAACAAACCAGCTGGGGTGGGTGGGATGTGTTGGAAAACTGGGGTCTGGGAAAGAGGAAGGGCTCCACTGAGCCAGAAATGAGCAGAGATCAGGGAGAGGTGAGGGAAAAGGTGATGTGGTGAGTAGCAGAGCCCAAGCTCACTGGTGCAAAGAGTGAATAGAGGGCAGGAAACAGAAGGAGGTTGGAGGAAGGATTAAAGATGGGAGCAAAGAGTGTTTAGAACAATGCTGGTCATATGAAGTATATTTGTATTTTGGCAAATCCATTAGCTGTGTGTTTCTATCCAGTGTTGCTGTTCAGTCACAGGAGCAAATGCTAGACAGTGTTTGAACAATTTTTATGCTTCAGTGCCACTGCTGCTTGGATTCTGGGAGATTTCCACATAAGGAAACCCTAAGACAGATCCTTAAAGAGACACAATATTTGTGTCTGCAATTGCTAGCAGATATGTATTAGATCTGTAGCATTTCTTTATTTTTCTGTAAACAATACACAGGTAATTAAATCAACAATGTGTTTTTTGATGCTAGAGAGTTTTTCTGAAAACAGATAAAATAACTTTTCTAAGTGCTTCTTAATGTAGACTTTATCAAACTTCTGGAAGTATTTGCTTTTGACTAAAGAACAAGAAGTTGTGGCCCAAAAAAGGTTAATTTTTCTGCAAGGGACATTGCAGTACCTGAGAGACTTAGAATGAAACCAACTCTTCAATTAAAATTATGCTTTCTTCTCATCAAAATATACACTATAATATATATATATATTTAAAATATATATATACACACAGTCCAGCACAGCAAAATCACTGAGTGGAAAGTTGGATTTGTTCCACAGAGGTGTACTCCCCTTCTCATTGCACTCTAGATAACCAAAGATTTACTGAGCTTACTCCAAAGAGCTGCTCACATTTGAAAACACCTTACTCACAGCCTGCTGTCAAAAAAACACCTTACTCACCAGTTGTCAAAACCAGTTTACACTTGTGGAAGGTTGGAATCCTATCCTAACAAACTTATCTAGTGCATCTAACCTTAAAACTCAGGAATTTTGCACTGCAAGAGACAGGTAACATCAGTACCTCACAAATCCCTGGAAAATGTGACACACTTTTATCTATCTTTGTGCCATCTTGTAAACCAGATGTTCAGTTCATCCTGGGCAGTAAAGACCAAGCTGATATATCTGAAGCAACTGATTTTCTCCAGTGCACTGCACTAACTTTTTTCCTAAAGTTCCAGCCTCTGCTTGCATCCTTTGCCTATCCATTTTCAGGCAAAAGAATTGGACATGAAGTAGGATTTGTAACACCTTTGGTGCTCCAGGTTGGGTAGGAATCTGAACATGAACACAACTAAGGTGCTGAGCACGTGTTTGTGTGCACATGGAGGCATCATCCCTCCTCCTGATGCTCCATCAGGGGCTGTGTATGTTTTTCTTGTCCATGTGCCACTCCATCCACCTGGGATTTGGAACAGCCAGGTCTGGAAGTGTGAACACACAGTGTCTGTTTCCTTTAAAACCATAATTGTTCCTGGCTGCAGTTTATTGTGCCAAGTGCAGCAGGAAGCTAATGTCAATAAAGGGTTTGTGGCTGGATGTAGACACTGCTGAGGTATACAAACATTTATTAGAGGTAGTCATGGTAACCAGAACAATGTATTACACAGACTTAATATGCAATTCTTATCAATGTAGTATTCCACTGCTCCAAAGACTGAAACTTCTGACTGTTCCACACTCAAATTCAGTGCCAAATACATTTCTGGGAATAATATTTTCAAATTAAGAGTTAAAACTGGTTGCTGGATTACTGAAGTTCAAGAATCAATTTAAAATTCACATTTCAGAGAGTGGGAACTATCTCATTCTGTACCAGAAAATGAGAGCTTGAGGTAAAATCCTTACAGGCGTGGTGTAAAAATGTTTCCAGGATCAGATTATCTTGGATTTATCTTCCTTCAAGCCAGAAATTACTCCCCACTGGGAATAACAGACTTAAATTTGTTACTTCATTGATTGGTGCATTCAGATTTCACAATGAACTGACAACAAAGCTTGCTGTGAAAACTGCAGAGCTGGGTGTTTGCCTCTGAACTTCCACCAACAGACTCTACAAGCATTTCTGGGTCAAAGAATTTCTTCTGAGTGGCAAATAACTGTGAATTCAAGTGACAGGGCTTTAATTATGTCTCTCTTGTGTGATCAGAAGAACCTGCTCTGCCTGACATGAGAATCTTCTGTCACCTGCTTTTGCCTCTGGTCATTATTAGAATGAAAGCCTCAGATTCAATCAAAGAAAATGAAAAGGTAAAACATACTTTCCAGAATGTTTAAAATAATTTTGCTGTTAGGAACATGAAAAATGCTCTGATTCCTCACTGGATTTCATTTTCTCCAGTATCACATGTGAATGCTGACTTGGTATTAGTAGCTGCTGAAGAAGTTAACAGATTTGGAATTGATAGTAAAAAAAACTGTAACACAAGAATATTCTCTTAAATCTCCTCCATCCCTATTACACCCTTCCCATGTTCCTCATTCTGTCCAAAGCCCAAGGTCTTTGACTTTTCCCTCTGAACAATCATTCTCCACAAGCCAAGTGTGAAAAAACTCAGGCTGTGATTCCACTCACTTTAGAGTGGAATCTGCTTTCTCTTTTTAAATGATGTATTATAAAACAATACACATAAGAAATTTTATACTGCTTCCCTTTATGCTGGAAAGAAAAACCTGATTTTATTTTATTTTTTTTTCTATAAACTGGGAAGATTTGGTGTATTTTTAGCCTGATCTGGAAGCAATAAGGATGTATTCTTAATTCCTTGCAATACTTTAGATTTTATGACACTTGAATAAAACCTTCCCAATCTGCCAGCAGTCCCTATTAGATGCAAAATAAAGAGCCAAATTCAGCACTTTCCCCCTGACTGATGAGAGTGTGGGAGGATGGTAATAAAACTCCAGATTTCCATCCTGCTGTTGGGAGGTCAAGTGTCCTAGGTTAACACTTAAAGTTACAGCACATCACCTTGGTTTTTGTGCCTTCAAAGCTCCTTTGGTCCCCCCAGGGTTGTCTCCAGCAGCCTTGGCAAGAGCAGCCCTGCACCCACTTTCTTCTCTAAGCACCTGGACCATCCAGCCTTGGAGATTCAGCCCCATATCTGCACCTCCCTGAGGACACAATCAACAAATTCATGCTTTCAATTCACCTTTTTGGGGTCTAGAGCAGAAAAAGGAGCTGAGGAGAGTGGTAACTTTCAGCTGTGGAAGAGTAGGAGAGTCCAATGTCCCAACTTCCCACTTCCTAGGCTGTGGGATGAGGGATCTTCATCTCACATTCCTGCAGGGAAACAGATAAAAAATGTTCTAAAATAAAATGATCAAATTATTCTTATCTGAATTAGAAACATCTTTATAACTGCAGTGTAATTCTCAGAGCTGCACTGCTACATCTGTGGAACAAGGGGCAAAATCAGGTCCTAGCAATCCACAGAAGAAGAGCTAGCCCTCCAAATAATGTGATCCATTGACTAGAGAAAGGCATTTGCTCTTTGCCACCAGAAAGTTGAAATCTGTCAAATAAACCCTTCATTATCCTTGTCCCAGTCAAGCAGGTGTGTGGCAGCTACACCAAAGCTGCCAGCACAATGCAGAAACCATTAGATAGTAATTCTTATTGTTCCAAGAATAATATAGTTGTTACGAGTGCTACAAACCATTAATCTTGGTGGCAAAGCACTAAAAGCTGAAATCCATCTTTGTTTTCCTTTCCTAAGGCACTGAAAGAGATGAACTCTGAGCTCTGCAGACCCCACAGAGACACGTCACAGTTTCATTCCCTCCATCTCCTTTGGAGATCACTGTGGATCCCTGAAGGCTGTTCCTCTTGTCTAGTTAAGGCTAATGACTCGTGCTTGATGGCATCAAAACCCTCTTCTGCCATACTTTGATCTGCTCTGATGGATGACTGACAGCCCAGCAGAGCATGAGGGAAAAAGAAAAACCCACTGCAGGCTGCCTCACCTGTAAAGCTCAAAGCTGAACTCTAACAGATACCAGGGAGAAACTGCAGTCATGCCACCCAGAGCTGGTCCTCCCTTCTCCTCCTCCTGTCACAGAGGGACTGAGCCTGTGGGAAACACTGCAGGCAGGTGGAACATGGCTCTCAGGGTTGGAAGAATGGCAGGGGACCAGAACCCAGCAAAAGGGGTGGCTCTGTCTCTTGCAGGGAATGTGAGAGAAAAACTTCATTCTTCCAGTCAGTGTTCAAGCTTCATTGAAAGGGAGCAGGTGGAGGTCTCCATAACCTCAGCATTGTGCTTCCAAGAACTGTTAAAAGCCTGTTCTCCCTGCAACTCTTCTTTTTATTTTTTTTTTTTCCTGGAGCAGGACTGAAAAAAGAGCAATTGTTCACACATATCTCTGTTGGATATAATTTTCTTACATCTTGATCCTTAAAGATTAGCATGTCACAGACATCTCTGTTACCTAGCAACTAGGGTAAAGCCAAGAAAAAGGCCCAAATATCAATTCCTTAAGAATAATACAAACACTAATACATTAAGCTGTAAACTCTTAGGGAGTATTCCTTTTATTGCTAATGAAACTATGCTGCCTTTTCCTACCATAATAAAGAAATTGCCATCTTAATGAGCTCTGCCACTATTGCTCCATGCTCCAAGAGTCACCACACTTGAGAAAGGACTGCTCATTATAATGAGGGTAAGAGACAAGTCTCTCAGGCTCCAGAAAAAAGAATGCACTTCCCTGGAGACTGCAAAATAACCAGAAGAACTTTGTAGGATCAGAATGCCAGGTTGGAAAGGACTTCAAGGATCATCTGCTCAAACCTTTCCCTGACAAGATGAGCCAGCACCCTGTCCAGATGCTCTCAGCTCAGCCGTGCTGCTCTCTTACCTTTCCTTGCCTCATTTCTTATACCTGAGGATCAAGACCTCTATGGAAAAGGTCTTTAAAGATCTGCCAGCTCTGCTCTGCTCCCTTGTCCCTGAGGGCTGTGTCCCAGGGTGTCCCATTGACCAACTCCTTGAAGAGCTGGAATTTTACTTGCCTAAAATCCAGAGTGCTGACTTCACTCTTTGCCTGACCCATATCCCTCAGGACTATGAACTCCATCAGTACATGATCACTGCAGTCCTGAGACTGGGACTGTTGCTCTGCTGTGGACCAGTCTGGCTCCAGACTAGCTCCTCTTGGCACCCCTGGCTGAGAGGTGTCCCATGGGTGCCCACATCCCCAGAGGAGGGGCCCACAACCTGGCAGGATTCCCATCCCATTGAAGTTTCTGGTGTGTGCCCATGTTCTGCTGAGGTGTGTGGTGGTTGCTCACCCTGCACCTCCACTTGGTAGAACCTATTCTGCTGGCTGGGGACCATTATATTTGCTTGTTTACTCTCTTGGTGCCAGCAAAGCTTGCCAAGAAGGACATTTGGAAAACAGTATTTTCTGAGTAAAATAAATGGATATGAGAGAAGACTGAATTTGACTCCACGGTGCTCTGTGTAATGACTTGCCATGGCAGCATTGTGTTTAGACAGTTTAAGCCAAGTTCTGCTTCATTCCTTCCTATAATTCCACCAATGTCAAATGTCTTCCATTGCTCACATTATTGCTTCACAGAGTTTTCCCTAGTTGAGGATGATTCTGGTTAAATTAGTAGTAACTGCCTTGAATTTGACAACACAAGCTGCATAAAATCTCTTTAGCATCTCAATTTCTTCAATACAAGTCTTTCTTACATTACTATTATTATTTTTTGGCCTGACTCAGAAATACAAGAAAGCTCAGACCTGTGCATGTAAGAGTCTTGGAAAAGGATATAATAATTTCATCATACAGTCTAGATTCAACATTCCGTGCTCCCAAGGGCATATATTATACTTTCAAAACTGATTTCAGAACACTAAACTGTCTGATTACCATGAACAAATATTTTCAGAAGCAAGATGACTTTAACAAAGGACTTTGAGTGGCCATGCCTGCAAGATGGCAGGCACAGTATATGACTTTTGGTCTGTGGTGTTTGAAATGTTGAATATATTATTTTTACTTCCCACTTGGGAATATCTTTCACACTGCTGAGACTGTGCCTTAGGCTGCCTACATCCACTGTGAAGCCATAGTCAGGGAAGAAGAAATCAGGGAAGCTGTGATTTGCAGCTACTCATGTTTCATATGATCTGCAATAGACTTTTGAGCAGTGAGAATGGGACTTTTCCATTTTCTCCAAAATCCTTTTTTTGTGTGTTTTTTTTTCCATCTAATCTTACCTCTTCAGGCTCATGCAGTCATACGAAATGCAATTAATCAAGAAACAAGATATAAATAGATATTTAGGTCCCTTTAAAAAAAAAAAAACCAAACCAAAAGCTGCTTGTTGCACTTATTTGTCTTCTTGTTCTTAAGTTCTTCTTATATAGTCTTATTGAATTACTTGGGACATAAAGACAGATCTAGCAGCACTGTCATGAGAAAGGAAAAACCATTTCTCTACAGAACCCTTAGTGATTTTCCTATTCAACTGTCTTCTGCTATTTATTTGATTAGCACATTTGTTTTCCCTGATGATTTAACTGCGGAATTTGAGCTCTAACTAGTTTTGTACTTCTGTGTGAAAGCAGAGAAAGTAGCACTTGATGGTGTTTTCAGGTCCTTTTTTTTTTTTTTCTAAACATTTTTCATGGGAACATCTTCTGGGAGTTGAATTTAAGTCCTCCTACAGTTTTGAAACTACTGCCTCACTTGGTGAAGGGAGGGCGGGTTTCCTACAGATTATAGCTCAGGGCAGAATCCACACTTTTTTCCTCACATGTATGTAGGAAGTTATGAATCAGCAAGCATAAATCCAGAATGCCTTCTTAAGGCTGGCTATTTCTCATCCTTATGAGTCAGTAGCACCTTTTCCATCCAGCTTGACTGTCTCCCCACCTACTCTTCTGGAAAATAAAAATAATGTGAAAAAAAAAAAAAAAAAAAGAGGAATTCAAACGATTTAATTCAAAACCCCCACAGTACACCCACAGGAAGATTGTCTTTGCCAGTTTTTGACGTATAATCTCACAGGAGAAAACTCTGAATAAGGAGAAGACTTGCCTACTGTTGCTTGAATGGACTTGTTGGCTACTTTGGAGAAGTCTGATATTGCTGCAACAGGGGAGGTTGAGACTGGGAATTACTATTGAGGAAATAATTACAGGAAAATCAAAATATTGAAGACCTCCTGTTGAAATAGTATTGGTACTTTAGGCAAGGACAGAGGAGACATCTTTTGCAAATAATGTTAATTGCATAATCATCTAATTCCTGGCTCATAGTGTGTGTGGTTGCTCAGGGAAATCATCTGGAACTTCTTAACTCTCTGAGTATGCTCTGCTTTTCTCATGTTCTTGGAATATAGCTTTCTTTCTTTCTTTCTTTCTTTCTTTCTTTCTTTCTTTCTTTCTTAGTGTAAATCTCATTCTTGCTGTCCTTTTCTGCTCTTT
>JAOEGS010006639.1:0-22235 GCA_025447755.1 Corythornis vintsioides | reverse complement strand
ATAAAATATATGTTTTATACATATATATATATAATTAAAAACACGACTCCAAAACTACTATATTACTAAAAAAAAAATAAAAAATAAAAAATAAAACCAAACCCAAAAAAAACCAAAACAAACAAACAACAACAAAAAAAAAACTACAAACGAACAAAGAAACAAATCCAAAGCAGAATAAACCCTCTACCAGCACGATGCCCGTTACTAAGGCAGAGGTAAGGTGCCGGACCCCGCAGGCCCCTGCTGGGAGCCCCCCCGCCAAGGCAACCGCCGCCATCCCCCGCAGCAGCCCCAGCCCAGGTGGCTCCCAGGGACGCGGCCCGACAAGCCGGGCCCAAACTTTGGGCCGGAGCTCGGCAGTCAAAGCCCTTCCGGCGGCTGCCGGCCCTGGTCAAGGGGAAGCCCGCACCCTTAGAAGCAAAGGGCCCGAAGGGATCGTGTCTGTCTGTCTGTCTGTCTGTCCGTCCGTCCGTCCGTCCGTCCGTCCATCCCCCCACTCCGCCCCACCGGCAACACCAACCCGGCGGGTCCCAAGCCGCGCTCCCCGCTCCTGCGGCCCCGCCGCCGGGCTGCCATGATGGGCAGTAACTGTTGCTGCCCACCCAGCGGAGACAACAAAGGCCACCCCTGCCCCCCGCCGGCGCTGCCCCGCCGTCGTTGAGTCGTCGTCGTCCCCTTCCCCGGCGCCCCCCCGCTCGGCCCGGCCTCAACCCCACAGCCCACCAGCCGTCGTCACGGCCCTGCAACCGGCCGGCAGGCCTGCTCCTTTCCCACAGGGAGGCCCGGAGCCCCGGGGGGCCCTTCCCGCGCCCACCCCGCACCCCGCTGCTGAAGGGAAAGGCGGGGGGAGGCTCTTCCGCTGTCCGTTCGCCCGTTCCCGCACCCAACTCCTTCCTTCCTCTCCGGGCGGCTTTCGGACTGACCTGGCGCTGGGTGCGGGAGGAGCGAGGAAGGGGCTGCGGGAGGAGCGGAAGGGGGTATCCCGGTACCCGGCCGCCGCTGCCGCTTCTCGCTGGGTTTGACACCCACACGCACCATCCAACATGGCGGCGGCCGGGGGGAGGAGGCGGAACCGGCGGTGGCGCGCGCGGCCCCGAGGCGCGGCCCCGACCCCGGGCGTGGCGAGGCGGAGGGTGGGGAAGGGGCGAGGACGGCAACGGTAGGGGCCTCCGGCCGGGTATCCGATCGGGTACCACCCGCCGCTGCCAGCACAGTCCCCGTCAGCCATGGTCTCCTCACAGCCAGGCGCGCACCCGGCCGTGGAGGGGTGGGAGCAGCGCCGGGCAAGGTCCCAGGAGAGGGCCCGGTTCCTGACCCGCTTCTCACATCTCCAAAGGGAAACCGATTTCATGGCGGGAGAGGGGGACTCCTCTCCCCAGAGGAGCCCCAGGGTGGGTTGCCAGGCCCTAAAGTAGCTCCTGTCGCTTCACATGGTGCCATTGCTGCCCCTTTCCCCCTCCAGGTGTAGATACCAATACGAAATAACCGCATTTGTGAATCGGGGGACGCTTCGGAGTGGCAGGAGGGCGATTTGAGGCATCCATAATTGGTGATCCGCAGGGGAGAGTTGCAGACATGAGAAGCCAGGTGATTGGGATGGGTTGGAGCCCACACAGGTCCTTCCCCTCGGGGGATAATGAATAAACCCATGAGAGAGCTCGAAGGCTAGGGGAGGTTCACGGTCTCATTGTAGTTCTCCCTGATGTGTTTCTTCCCATCTTAAAACGAGAAGAAAATTCAAGGAAACTGGACATGGCTGGCTGTTGGGAGATGGGCAGGGTTGGTGGGGGTCAGGTCCTGCTGGCTCACAGGACTCTGCTCCTCATATTACAGCTGGCTCCAGGGAGTACTACTGGTCATTTAAAACCCAAATTCCTGAGGAATCTTAACTTACTAACAAGCATAACAAAAATCCAGTTTATAAGGTATTGCTTTCCATGTGAACAGAAGGTCAGGCCGAGCACTGTGAACTTAATGGCCCAGTCCTTGTTCCCGCAGAGCAGGTAGCAAAATTTCCCTGGAATTGAGGTTTTTAAATACGGAAAAACAGGGACTGCAGTGAAACACTGAGTAAACTGCATGAAAAGCAACTTGTTTAGAAATGCTGCAAGTTCAAATGCTTCAAATACCATCTGGTAGCTGGGAAAGCCAAGTCTTCCACAGCTAGCCGTGATGCTGGCTTAGCTGTTAATCTTGAGCTAGGCAGAATTAAATTCTGGGTGAAAAAAAAGTACAGAAGTAGCATGCATCTGATGCTATCAGTAGCAGCTGAAAGAATACTTCCCTCTTTTCTTCTTTTACAGGAAAACAGCAATGATGGAAATCTAATGTTTCTGTGCATGCTCATTAATCCTAATGATTAGGTGATGACAGCTCTAAAGAATGAGAAGAAAGCTCTTGGTTAAAATGAAATGGGAAGAAAAAAGTTGTTCCTGCTGCCTTCTCTCCTGCTTGCCTGCCTTCCTTCCAGGTCTGGGCAGACAACATTTTGACAGAGGCAGCAGCTTCCCACCCCATTCTCAGCTCCTGCCCAGGTGTCTGTTTACATCATAAGGGTTTAACAAACCCAGCAAAGAGCTCCCGTGGCTGGCACATCTGTATCAACAAAACTGCATTTTCTGTCAACCAACAAGCCTCTTAGCACAAGCAGAACAAGCCAGCCAAGTAGATACATATTTTTTATTACTACACTTGTTCATGCCTTAAACTGCAGTGTTCCTGCTACACCTGTCAGGTACCTGATTGATATAGCAACACCAGCAGTGATCTGCCCAGGCTGCAAAAGGATCATCCCTTCTGGTGGTCCCCTGAGGACATCCACTGGAAGAGGGGACTCCTGGCAGTGGATCTACAGCCCTTGTTTCCTATTAGCAACAGGAGGTCACTGCTATTTGTCCCATGATTTTAAACCCAGGAGCTAGGTTAGGAATCTGTCCATCCCAACATTGCCCCATCCCTCTTCCAAGCAGGCTGCACCACACCTTGGATGTCAACTGGAACCAGCGCGTTCCCAGCCCACACCACTTCAAGCTGCACTGGCAGTTCAAGGCCATTATTTGCAATAAGAGTTCAGCACTGGTAGCTGCTCCTGCAGCAGATTGGTCCAGGTGGAGAAGGGAGATGGCAGCAGTGAATCCCGTGAGGGGGAGCGAAGGGGCTGCTGTGTGGCAAGGAGCAGGAGGCCGAGGAGCAGCGCTGCTGCAGCCCAGTGGTTGGTGTGCAAGAGACTCTCCCAGCAGAGACAAGGCAGGCACAACCTCCTCCTCCTCCACACCCCAGCTCTGCCCAGCCACAGCTGCCCTCCCAACTAACCTAGCAAAGAGTAGCTGCCAGGAAGCCCCAGGAGCGCCTGCTCCACAGCCATAATATGAATATTGCCCACACAGAGACTACAGCCACGTGGTGCTGAGCACACCACTAATTAGCTAATGAGTTTGTTCCAAACGTCTGGCCATATGTGAGTGGCAACAGGAAGAGTACTTTAAAAGCACTGAACAATGGCAAGTACATTTGTCTCTTCTCACTGACCCCAGCCCTGCATTAGCAAATAGGTCACAAACACCGGCGCATTACAGTGATCTAATCCTTCAGCCATATGTCGGCCAACAGAAAAAAAAAACAAAAAAAAACCAAAACAAAACAAAAACAAAAAACACCAACTAAAAAAGGGCCCAGAGAAGGCCAAAAAAACCTCAGAAAAAATTTCTGAGGAAACTTGATAAATATATCCCTGCAGTTTGAAATTTGATTTCCTCACTCTATTGTTTCTCATTTCCTGAGAGCTGCCTTGGTGGATCACATTTTCTGCTTCTGTCTCCAGCACTTGTAACCAAACAAGACTGAATCTCATTACCCTGATGCATGGCTCGAGCTGTGTGCAATCCGAGCTCTAAATCACGGGCAGTTCTGCTCCATTACTGATTTTCCTTCTCACTTCTAACCTATAGGTTTCAAAGGAATCAATTCAAGATCAGAGCCTAACATAATCTAATGAAGGTGGCTTTAATGGTCAGCACTTAAGTCTGGATTAAGTACCCAAGTAAGGACCTTCCTCCTGTCTCAAGAGGTTGGGCACTCTTCATTTGCACCAATTCCCGTGGGACCTGGTGTTTCTCAGCCTCCCTGGGAAGCCAAGTACTTCCATATATGATAAATAGGGACTTAAGTCTTCAAGAGCCTAATTTTAGGAATCTGCTGATTAAATGAGAATCTTGGTAGATGTAATCATTACTGTCATAGAATAACCATTATTGTAATCGAATCATAGAACACCAGATTGGAAGGGACCTCAAGGATCACCTGGTCCAATCTTTCAAGGCAATAAATAGATATAGTTGAAATGAGATGACCCAGTACCTTGTCAAGCCGAGTCTTAAAACTGTCCAATGCATGAGAATCCCCCACTTCCCTTGGGAAATTACTCCAATGTCTAATTATTCTAATGGTGAAAAATTTTCTTCTGGAGGCCAATTGGTTTCTCTCCAGGAGTAACTTGTACCTGTTACACCTTGTCTTTTCCATGTAACTCCTTGTAAAATGGGAATGACCATCTTCTTGGTAGCCACCTTTTATGTACTGGGATATGGTAATAAGGTCTCCCCTAAGCCTTCTCTTATCGATGCTGAACAAACTCCGTTTTCTCAGCCTTTCTTCATGGTTCTTTGAGCCAAAGCAGTGAGACATTTCTCAAGAAGCACAGGCCTTCTTTGAAATTTTCTGAGCTGCCCACATGTTGCCAACAGTGACACAGAATATATGCAGATACATACAAAGTGATGGTCAGCCTAGGTTATTCCTTCCTGGATTCATGAATATTTCATTGAAATAAGCAAAGTCTGAGTTACACTCTTGTCTGCTTTGATTAGAGCTATGGATCCACAGGGTCTACAGCACCACCACACACAGGATTTGTCTATAAGCTGAGGAAAGCCAAAATAAAAGCTTATTTAATCTGGTTTCTTCAATCATCTTTGAATAAGTGTAATTACAAGGAACAAAAACAGAAAGATGGTTGAATGGGTAAGAGTACTTCCCAGTAAACCAGTGCCCAAGTTCATCTATAATAGACTGAAGTTTAATCAGAATAGGGCATGCTTAGAGTCAGCACAACAAGGGCTTTAGTTGCATTTGTGACACAGACAAAACTTGGGTAACTCTTTCCAGGGCAAAGGTTCATTTTGACAAGTTCAAAATTAATATGCCTCTAATATGGGCTTTCCAAACAGACCTTTTCTGAATACATTAACAGGATTCATGAAAAGCAAGGAGAGAATGCAACCCCAGCACATTCTGGGTATATTCAAAATGAATATACACTGACACCGCAAGAAGCAGTGACATTGGGATTGTGCTTAGTTCTCATAATTACAAAGTGTGGTGTTTCTTTAGAAGGTAGAGCCATTCTAATCTGCAGGCACCTTCCCTCATTCCTTTCTCCTTACTACTCTGTACGTGCTGTTTCTCCCCCACCACATTGAGAGGCCAAAGCTACTGCTGTTGCTTACATTAAAACCCACTGAAGCCTCAGGGTGAAATTCCACAACAGTTTTAATTGACCTAAGTCATGGTGGTGTGGTTTCTGCCCTTCCTCCACCACCCATTCCTATTCCCTCCCTGCCACCAACACCAACTTATACCATCTGTGGTGAAGACTAATCACTTTTTTTTGGGGGGGAAGGGTTACTTCTGAGCCAGTTTAGCTCCCTGAACCAGCTCACCAGAAGGTTAGATGAACACCTGCATCAGCAGAAAAGCAGGGCCAGGAGCCCTCCATGGCCCTACTGACTAGTGAGGAGGTATTTTTATCATTTAATCAGATGCAATCAGTACATATGACCTAGAGCCTGGACTTACTGCTTGTTCCCAAGCTGGGAGCACTCATCCATTGGGACCATCTGCATAGCTTTGAGTGGCAGACTCAGTCCCATGTTGTTTGAAAATGGGCTCATTTAGTGTTGCCATCTGTCTCCTCAAAGCAAGTCACCAGTCTGAGCCCATAAGCCTGTGCTGGACAACAATTCCCTTGCGGATTGTACAGTTTGTACTATCCCTCTTGACTTCTTCCTTGGCAAGAGGACTTCCTGATAGGAAGAAGATGATGGACAATATCACTCATCAGAGCTCTTCTTCATTCCTGCAGCCACCCAAAGAATGTCACCCAAAGAGCCAGGCCCTCCCTTTTGCCCCAGGCTCATCCTCAGACCAGTCAAGGCTTGGTAATAACAGCCAAACTGCAAGATGACTTTTGTTGTTGCACAAGGATCTCACGTGGCCAGGGATTATCACTCTGCCCACAGCTGTTTCTCACCTTGAGGGAAGCTGCCCTGTGGATCTCACATTGGAGAAAGGATTAGGAGAGCAAGAGGATCTGTGCTCCTAGCTCTATAGCATCATCTGGAAATGGGGTTTTCTCTCCTGGTGGTCTGGGACAGTGGTTTAGGCTGGTCCTGGCTGGCTGGATAGGGACGCAACAGACATTGTACACTAATAGAAAAGGGCAGGGGGAGTAGTGAAGTGTAAGTGTACCTATAACCAAGCAGCCAACCACTGGTCACTACAGTCAGAGGACACGGGACTTTCAAGTACAAGGAGTTTCATATTTAAACACAAAAATCCAGGGCTGTTGAGAAAAGCACCACCTTGCCCACAGGAGGTGGGTGTAGTGATTAATCTACTACTTCCCCAGAGTGACTCAGGGGTACCAAGACTGAAATCAGCATTATTAAATCAAACACAGAGACTTGAGGCATCGTAGGGTCAACAGGACCTTCCTTCACATGTGCTCTGCTCCCAGAGCACCCAGCTGTGCATGGCAGCACAAGTTGACTGGAAAGCAACACCAGCTGATAACCCTTGGAACTAAGCTGTAGAGCTATGGCCATTTTTGGCTCAAATCTCATAGTATTGCTCCTAGTCTCAGGAGCAAAGACAGGACACCCCCCAAATTAAATTGAGCACTGGAAGCATTTTCAGCTCTGGCTCTTTTAAACCAAGGGATCTGTACCACCACGTTCCTGGATTACAGCTGGACACCCATGATGACAGCTGAAAAGTTGGTAATGTTTTCCCCCTTAACAGATGAAAACTGAGGGCTGGCTGTTTGGTTTATGTTTGCAGAGCACCTTGCCAGTTGCTTAATTATTTGGCCCAATTTCTAGGTTTCTGATAGCCACTTCTGCAAGTGACTTCCTCCCTTCCCAGGTTCACAAATCCAGTTGCAACTTTCATATTTGCATTCACAGTTGTGTCTCCAAGCTGGTCACTCCTGCCCCATCATAAAAACCATCTTATCTTCAACAGGGCTTCCCAGGTACTTTCATAAAAAAAAAAAAAAAAAAAAAAAAAAATCCAAACAAAACCAAAAACAACAAACAAGAACCAACCCCAAAATGGCAGTGCAAAGACATGGTCCCTGTGCGATCAACAAGCAGATTAAAAATGCATCAACTGGGCTGGAAGAGATTCATGACAAGCCAGCAGGACTCCACAAAGCAAACCAACTGCACAACACCACAGACAAGAATTTTACAGGAATATGTTCAATTCTAACACTACCCAACAAGCCACTCCGTGGATCAGTCCTGCTGGACACCTGCTTTGTGAGGTCCTCCAAACCAGAAGGCTTCCTTGGTTGAGGAAAAATGTCCATCTTCAACAACAGCAGGTTACAGTAGCCATTTGGGCATCTTAGCTAGTCAAGCAGGTTATAATTGGCTGTGATTAATACTCCTACAAGATTCCACATTCTTACAGGCTGAATGAAGTGGAGAAACACAGGACTGCTCGCAAACATTAGAGGAAGTCAAAGTAACCGGTTCCCTTCTGATCTTTAGAAATCAAAAACCTCTGTGATCAGAGAAGGCAAAAGGCAAACACCAGCACTGCTGAGAGCTGGCTGCACACAAACCACAAGGGCTTCAACCTCAATAAAAAAAAAACTACTGCAAAGCAAGTTGCCACAGACAGTAGGTTTCCTCTATCCCTCAAGAAGCCTCTTGTTACACTCACATGACACTTGGGTTGAGGGCTGCACACATGGAGCAGCCACAATAGATTTTAGCAATTCTGAAAGTTGCCTTCTGTGAACTGTATAAGCTGAATGACCTGAGCAGTGAGGGGGAAAGCCAAATAAGCCTGAACTGCCTGATATAGTGAAAACCCCACATCTGTCATCACTGGGCTGGAAGAACAGTTCGTGACACCTGCACAGCTAAGCTTAAAAGTGCTTTTTACACTCAGCAGGATCTTAACTGCTTGGAAAGGAAGGGCTGTGCTGTGCAGATGATTTCCTCTGCCAAAGCCACCCATCTGATGTTCAGAAGAGAATCGACAGGCACTTCCACACAAACACCGTGAATGATTTGCTTGGTTATTCTGCTTGAAATCCATCATTCCAGGCATCTTGTGAGGACTGGGTCTGCATCAGGTTTCCAGCTCGTACTTTCTTATCATGAGAACAAAACACAAGGCTCCAGTATTTTCCCTCCAGGCAGGGCAAAACCTCCCATTTTCTTCTGAAATCAGAGGCTGGAAGGAGTCAGGGATTGGAGACGTTGTCATCATCCATGAACACCCCTTTCAAGATGCATCATATGGACATAGCTCTGGTTCAGGAGGTGTCCAAGCCCTATGCTCTTATGTCCTTGGAGAACATAACAAGGAAGTATGTCTGCTCACCCACTACCAACCACTACCGGTGTTGGGATTCTGGACTGGACACCTTTGGTTTTAAGGTGGATGGATGCTCTTCTCTTCCACATGCTGACTCCCAGCTTCACACTTCAAACCTGCACTTGTATCACCTTTGAGAGCAGAGGCCAAGTGCAGCACCTGGTTGCTGTTTCTCTCCTGAATGGGCTGTCACTGGTTTCTCCCAAAAGCTCCATCCCAATATGCCCTTCCCTAGACTTCATTAACTGGCATGTTTTACACCCTCAAGGCTAAAGCCTCTTCTAAGCCTTGTGGGCAGGTGATGTGCTTTTTAATCCCTCAGCACTCAGGGGCGCTCAGAACCTGACCTACACAGGTAGATTCAAACATAGGCTAAAATGTTTTACTGAATCAGTAAATGTCTCTGCTCTGGGGAGCCAAGGACCATAGAGCTGCAAACCACTGGAGGCTGCACTGCTGGTCCCAGCTGAGGAAGCAGCAAGCAGGTATCAGATTGGGCTGCAGATCATGAATTAAACCCCTGATCTCCAGAGGGAGAAAACACAAGTGTCTAGGCTGGAGAAGGGCCATAGACCTTTCCCAAGCTGTTTTTGAGGGTCTCCCAGAAATTATTCCAGTCATTCAGTGCCCAGTGCACTCAATCCTAGCTGTTCCTGATGCTCTTCAGTTTCTCCAGGCTCCTCCAGGCATCTCATGGTAGCTTCTCTTCCTCCACATCACTGCCAGCAAAAGGCAGCAGCCAGCACTGCTCCCCTGCACATTGCCCTCCACTCTGCCTGATCCACCTGGGGCTGGAGCTTTCCCAAAACTGAACTCTTGCCCTAGTTGCTCATCTGAGCCCTTGCAAGGAATCCAGTAAACCCTAGTGCCTCGAACTCCCTGCTCCCAGGCAAATCCAGAGAGGCTTTTCAGGCCCTATAGCAGAGAGGACCAATAGGCCTACCCCACCCCCCCATGCCCAAGCACTTCTCCAGCACCACAGGACATCACTTAATATGACAAGACAAGGAGTGGACAAAACTCACATTTACATCCTGCTGCCACCTAATTGTTATCTCCACGAGCTGCCAAGGTACTTGGCCATGCAAAACCTGTGGTGCCCAAGACTGTCAGCCAGCCACAGCTCCCCAGCGAAGCCCAAGCACCAGCAAAATCCAAACCCAGTTCTTCTTCCAGTCAGAGAGAGGAAGAAAGAGAAGGAAGGAAGGGGGACAGCATATCTGCAGTTCAGATGCTTGCTGAAAGGAGCTCTTTATAATAACACAGACATACAGCAGATTATTTTACTGTATGCTTTGTTAGATACTGCAAGTGCATCTATACATACGCATGTGCCACGTATGCACCTACCTGGGAAAGGTTATTACTTGTGCTGATGTTGGTACCTTACATCACTCAGCCCACGAGCTGAACAATGCTGTTCCTTTGCCACCGACTTCACAGGGAGGTGGCCCAGGTCCCCAGTTTCCTGGGGCTCTCAACTCTTTCATTGAAACACCTGCTGTATTTTCCAGCACTGCAGGATATGTTTCTCAAGTGAGCGGTGCCCTAACTTTCCATTTAAAAGGCAGGATTGCTTTGTAGGAGCAGTGCAGAGAGTATTTGCTAGGAGAATCAGAGAGCAAGAGCATGACTCTTGGAGCCAGCCCCTGGGTACTGTTTCTTTAAAAGAGCCAGGAAAGATCCTGGTCTCATTTACACTGGCAGATATCTGGAGAGGCTTCAGTGATGTTCCCCTGGATTTCTGCAGCTGATGTATCAGAAATCACCATCCAATATTGCCCCTGGGAAGTATCCATTGATATTATTGTTGCCTCCCAAAAATCTTCACTTGTTCTTTCTTATTCCCTTGCACAGGCAAGAGCACTGCTCAGGAAAAGGCCATGGAATGGTTCTCAGACACCAAAGCAATGGCATCAGCTTTATTCAGCTTGTTTTCCTAGCAAAGAGAAGCAGACGCAGTAGCACCATGTGGGTAGGGACATGCAAGGCCACGTGTGTGGCTTCACCCTTGCAACCTTTGAGGCTGGTTTGCTCATTTCAGACCAAGCTGATGACAGATTGGGCAGGATTTTCATAGCTCTTACATTTCTAAACATTTCCTGAAGATGGGCATCTCAGAAAGGGAGAGAGGCCATAGTAATGAGGAACAGCTCAACCCTGTATCAGACTTCAGAGAATTCACACATAGCCCTGCTATCTCAAGGCCTAACTGTAGTAAAAAAGGCAGTACTGGACCCTGCAGCAGCAGAAATAAATCAGAGTGAAAGCAGAGCTGTGAGCCTGGGGTAAGGGTGACTCCAGAGGGCATCCTGCTGGAAAGGGCTGTGCAGAGCATCCGGGGAACCTGCAGCTGCACCTGCATCCGTCACTGGCCAGACAAAGAGGCCTTCAGTGCTCCATCATCTCTCTGCTTCCTCCCTCTTGTCTTCCCCATCTCACCCCTGAATAGGCGGTTTCAGGAAGAACACAGTGCCTGGATTCTCTCGAGGGTTTCACAGGGCATCCGGCGCTCCATGAATGATGCCGGTGGGCCCTGCTCCAGTAGCCTGCCCACCCGCCTGCTGCCCGGCTTGGTGCCAGCCAGCACATCCTCAGGCCAAGGAAGAATGGGGTGAGTGAACCTCCTCCCTCTGGCCACTGGCCCTCTGCACCAGCTATCCCCACGCCTGACTCTCACCATCTGCCCTGGCACTGACCAAAAACCCTACTACACAAGGCTCCTCTTTGGCACACCTGCTCCTCTTGGTGCCACTGGGGAGCCGAACACTCCATGGGTGAGACCCATGTCACCTCTGCACTGGTGGTCTCCTGCATCCCTCCCTGAGAAGTGTCCCTCAGGGCATGTCCCCCCAGAGCAGCCCAGAAAGGACAAGGCACCTCCCCACATCACCCCCTGCTCTCTCCCATCCAGCTGCAAAGGGGCCAAGCGAGCAGGGTGGGTATGGTGTCAAAGGAGGAACCACGAATGCTCTTGCCACACTTCCAGATGTGACGTGGGCTCCGGCTTAATTGGTTATTAATAACTTCTTTGTTAACAAGCCAGCCCTAAGGAGGAACCGAAATTCAACTGCTTCGCTGGTGGCAAGCTCAGCTATCCCTCCACAAGCCATCATTCACAATTCCTCCTGGTGCTGTTTTTGCTCTCAGAAGTCGCAAACCTCCCTGGTGAGTCACAGCAGTGACAGCAACATGCCCTCACCTACAAATGCAGCACAAGGCTTCTTGATGGGATTTTTTTCTTTCAAAATCCTAGAAAAATAACAGATGCTGTTGTTGAGGGGGAAGCTTCTCAGAATCTGTTCAAGCACCAAGCTGTGCCTGGATTTGACCAAACTCAAGGTTCCCCTAAAATAAACCCTTTGGAAGCTGCAGACCTCCCCTGCCCATGGGTGGTTGCTCCTGCCACCCTGTCCTGCCAGCTCAGGTTGAGGAGCCTTCATGGCAAACACTAACAGAAAAAGGCTCCACACCCAAATGCCTCCCTGCCTAGTTTTTTTTTTTTGAGCTTCCAGTTAAAGGGACCCTTCTGATTTCTCTCCCCTCCAAAACAGAGCACTGATTTGACCTTCTCCACCTCCACACTGTACTCACGACATGGTGGGTTTCCAGCCCTAACTATCCGAGTATGCCTCCTGAGGACCCACAAGAGGTGGCAGAGAAATCCCCACTCCTATACATGCTGCAACACCAGTCTACCCAGATAATGATGGTAAGGGGACCTCGCCTTCCCCATAACCCACACGGGCAGCCCAACACCAAGAAGGAAGATTGGAAGCCAGATGCCACAGTAGTTTCTCACCCCAGAAGCCACCATCAGACACCGCAGAGCAGCACTTTGCAGGTTGAGCAGAACATTGAATGTTGAACATTGCTCGTGGAGCCTGGGTTGACTTGGTAGAGAGCACCCAGCAGGTCTCAGATCTACCCTGAGACATGTCAGTGGCCACAGTAAGGATGCAGGGCAAAGTCCAAGGGCAAGGCTTTGGAATAAATTGCCCGGAGATGTTGTGACTGACCCCTACCTGGAGGTGTTCAAGCCAGGTTGGACAGAGCCTTGTGTAGCCTGGTCTATTTGAGAGGCATCCCTGCCCACGACAGGGAGGTTGGATTAGATGATCTCTAAGGTCCCTTCCAACCTAGACCATTCTATGATTGTATGATTCTATGACCAGCATACCACAGCCATGGAGCAGACAGTGAAATCCACTTCCAGCTAGGCACTGAATATAGTAGGTAGAGCTGCAGGTCTCAGTCCTCTCCAGGTCATACACAGCCACCTGGAGGGAGGACACCTTTCAGAAAGAGAACCAATCCAATTCCTGCTCTTAGAACATCCCAAGGGGAACCATCTCAGGAACCTCTCCAAACCACAGAAAAGACCCAACCCTCCTCAACAGCCCAAGTCCAGCTCGTGGCCTCCATTTCCTTATATAGAGCCATAGGAGACAAACATCTTTCAGCTGTTGCTGACCACGATGACTAACTCATTAACAGTTTGACATCTCTGTAAATTATTCTCATGTGTCTCCATCACAGTCACATCCCTGAACCAAAACAGAGCCAGTGCCTGTTCCCAGTGCCAGGCACCAGCATTGCTCACATCCATCAGCCCAAAATTGAGTCTTGTGAGTTCTGGGGGAAGTGTTCAGTATTGGTTCCCCTAAGACTGCTGCTCTTGTGTCTGGGCTCTACCTCCTCACCAAAACACTGTTGGGCCCTTTCCCAGGAGACTGGGCCCAGCTGCCATCCAAGGCTGAACATTCCTTGAGGAGATATTTGTGATGATCTGCCCCCTGAGTGACCCTTTCCCGCAGGGGTTGAATTCCCCAACTGAGACTTTATGATTTCCAGTCCTTTTCCAGATCCACCATAAGGGACAGGATCAAATACCAAATGTGAGTTCTACCACCAGCCCTCCATCCTTGGATCTCCCTGTTGGAGCTGGGGAGCATGGTCACACTTCTTACCCTACTGACACTCTGACTTGCTCTGATTTATTAGCCCAGAACCCCTAATACAAGCCCCAGCCACCCAAATTGACCCTGAGAAGATGTGGCTCCATGGCTGGAGGCTACCAATGCCTCAAGGGGCCTCTCACAGCCACACTGGACCAGGATTGTCAAACTAACTTTCCTATGGGTCCTGCATGACAGTGAGGGGTTCAGAGGGCTCAGATCCTCTCAGCACCAGCCGTGTTCTGTACTCAGTTACAGCAGGATGTAAACAGTGACTCAAGCTCCTCTATGTGGGCTGGGCTTTGTAGAGAAGTATGGTTACACACAAGGACAAGTCTGATGCTCAGGAGTCACTGATACGGCCTTTCCACCAGCAGGGAAGTGCTGACTCTAAAATCCTGTTTATGGGCACTGACGTGGCATTTTCTGGCCCAGGATGTTGCTTCTCCTCCATGTGGGGCCTCAGTGGGGCATCCACTTCCTCGAGAGACAGAGGATCCCAGTCACATCCCCTGCCAGTCCCCAGGCACACAGGCAGCTACAGTGATGTGGCACCCTGTGTGGTGTCTAGAATTATAGAATCAGAGAGTTATAGGCTGGTTTGGCCAGTCCAGCCCTGCCATCATCCAGGCCTCACTTAAGGCCCCACCATGGGAGTCAAAGCCAGGCTTGAGACATCCCCTTGTCTCCTGTCCTCCCCAAACTCCAGGGCGGGCCATGGCATAGCAAGGAGCTGCAGAGGGCATGGGCTGGAGAGGAGCTGAGGAGATAAGGATGTCCTCCTTAATAAAGCTTCCTGAGTCACAGCGGAAGGGGAAGAGGCTCCCTCCCTCCTCCTCTTCCTCCCTCCTGTTCCTCCATCCCTCCTGCATGGGGATTTCACAGCCAGGTAAACACAGGATGTTGATGAAATCCTCATCAGATTGGGCAACCAACAAGGCAGGAGCTCTGGGCAGCTCCCAGCATCCGCCACACACCCAGGGGTGGCTGTGTGGAGCAGAAGGGTGATGTCAGAGCCAACTGCACCCTCCTCTGCCTGTGCCTGTTCCCAGGGTCACAAAGCTCCCCTATGTGGAGGGAGAAGCAGTGGGCACTGGTGGCCAAGCCTGGGGCAGGGTGGGAGGGGGGGGTTCCCTCCCACCTTATGCTGTGGACTCTGGGGATCTCCTTGAAAGGTGGGCTGATGCTCACAGCGTGCAACACCTCACTCCAGGTTGCAGGATTTGGCATCCAAACCATGGCAACTATGTAGCAACTCCTGGGTCCCTCTGAACACTGGGGACACACAGGGTGCAGGAATGGGACCCCTCCCGAGCATCCCACACTGCTGGACATGGGCTCAGCACCTCTCCTGGCTGGCACTGCAGAGACAGGCACTTCCCTGCTCTGGAACAGCTTGTGCTCTACAAAATATGGCTGCTTGACAAAGCACAAGAGGAAAGATGGGCAGAAAAAAACCCAGCAACTTGTTTTGATGTTTCTTGGATGTCTCAGGCCAGTGGTTAGTCAGCCATTGGCTCCTGGACTGTACCTTGCAAGGCTCTGCGGCACAGACTTCCAGCTGGCACATGGGCACCACGAGGGTCCCTGATTCCTTCTGGGAGCACTGGTGAGAGTGGGATGGGGCAGATTTGGGGCTGTTCATAAGCAGGTAGAAGGATTTTCTCAGGGAATTAAGCAGATGGAGGCCAGGAGGTGATGGGGTCCTCCAGTTTCACAGTACCAGGATGCTCGTGGTCCCTTTGAGGGGTTCCCTGGAGGCAGGATGATGCTGCACAGGTACCAACCACTGCACTGGGATTGGAGCACAGATCGTGTCAGTGTCCAGCCAAGCTTGCTGCTCAGCTGTGGGTGCTGCTGTCACTCCCACAGTGACCATGTGTGTGCAACCAGGGACAGCAAACCACAAGCAGGCCATGAGCAAGCCACAAGTGATCAGAAGAGACCCAGCCCCTCTATAGGGACTGCAGCTGGGACAGCAGAAAGGAGCCAGGCAATGGAGGGGGCACAAGCAATGGGATGTGATGTGGGAGGTGGGAGGACAAAGATGCCAAAGGGGCAGCTGGCTACCTTAAAGCATGAGTGGCACTGTCCCCGGTGTCCCCAGTGTCCCCCTGGATACTGCTGCCATCTGCTGGCAGGACCCAATCCTGCTCCGGTCCCAATTCCTGCTCTGGTCCTGAGTCTGGTCACAGTGCCAAGCCCTGGGACCTTCTCTGTGACCCCACTGCCTTAGGCCCTGCTCCTGAGCACCCAAGGAGCTCTGACACCACATGTGGCTCCAGGCCAGTCACTCAAGGGTGCCTCTCAAGCCTCCCTGATACAAGCCCAAAGAAGCTGAACCCCCAAACTGCTCATGCTGTCCATCTGTGGAATGGCAGGTCATCACCAACATTGGGTTGTGGATTTCTCCCAAGGCAACCACCTCCCAGTGCTCAGACACCTCCATGCCCAGCTTACCCCCCACCACTGCTTCCTTGTATGTATGCCCTTTACGAGCAACAACATGGGCTTAGCAACACCCAGTTTGTACTGGTGGATACAGGGATGGGATCAGGCCCTTGACTGGCAGCAGAGTTAGAACAGCAGCTTTGCTGGGGCTGGTTTCTCCAGGGAGCATCCAGCTCTGCTTCTGGCCAAGGCTCCCAAGCAGCAGAGGAAGCTCACCCCAAGACAGCCAACCTCCTGCTGCACTCCTGTCCCCTGGGTCTCCCCAGGCCACAGAGAGTCCTTCCCTCCTCCTGACAAGTGTGCGCATACTGAGCCTCTTCCCACGGCTCCCAGTGCCCTCTGTGCCATTCCCAGCATCTCCACTTCCCTTGGGACCAGCAAGTCCCAAGGCTGTGCTGGGGATCACTGCTGGGGACACCCTGGGCCAACCTATACATCCCTCTCCACTTCCCAAAGGACAACAAGACCCAAAAAATGGCTTTGGTGGGGTTTTGCACAGTGTTTGCTTTTCAGATGAGCTTGGAAAGCAGGATGAAGGTTTGGAGGAGACAAATTACTGGGCTGGTGCCCCTGCAGGGGCCTTGAAAGCACCATAATTCATCCCTCCCCAGGGCAGCTGGCAGCAGTGTCCTGCTCTTTGCTGGAAAATGCCCAAATCCACAGGCAGGGGTTGAGCTACAGCTGTATCCCCAGTTTAATTCCTCACAGCAAAGCAAAACCAGCGTCCAACAGATTTTCTTTGTACTTCACACCCCAGCCCACACACCTTCCCTGCATGCAAGCCCTGAGGACTTGGTGCCTGATGCCCATGAGAGTCTCAAGAAGTTGGTTTAGTCTAAAAGTGATGACTTTTTTTTCCCTCTAACACTGTAGAATAGAAGTTGGAAAAAAAATCAGCCCCTAAGGGGCCACAACCCAGAAAGCCAATAACAATTATGCGGAAAACTTGCTGCTCAGAACTGGGACCTGGCATCTGCGTTTCAATCTGATTTCCAAAGAAGCCAGGTGTGTGTCTCCACCTGTCTCCCTGTGCCTCTGCCCAGCACCCCCTCTGTGATTATTTTTTGACAACCATTCCCACCAACTATTCTGCAAAGGCTGTGTCAGCAGCTCAGACCTTACAAGTCGCATTATGGAATCTTTTTGGTTAGAAGAGACCTTTCAGATCATCAAATCCAACCACTAACCCAGCTCTGCTAGGGTACCACTAACACATGTCCCTCAGCTTCACATCTTCATGGCTTTGAAACCCATCCAGGGATCATGGGGACTCCACCACTGCCCTTGGCAGCCTGGGCCAGGCTTGGCAACTCTCAAGGGAAAGAACTTGTTCTCATGTCCAACCTAAACCTCCTCTGTCGCAACTTGAGGCTGTTTCATCCTGTTACTTGTTCCTTGGGAGCAGAGCCCAACCCCACCTGGCTCAACCTCCTGTCGGGGAGCTGTCAAGAACCAGGTCTGCCCTAAGTATCCCTCATCAGTGCTACTAGCCAGACATATTTTGCCCACATCCTCAGCTCATGTCTCAGTCCCATCACGATCTGTTTTCCTTCCAAAACCACATGGCTGCCCATGACCCACTGCAGAGATGATGGCAAATCACGAGCAGACATACCCAGGTCCTTTTACAGATGGGTTTCCTGCCATCCAGCTCCCTGCTCCCAGCACATCTGGGCTGCTGTGCCCACCAGCAGGGTTCCATGTGGTGCTCACCGTCTCATCTCAGCAGCGCGCTGACATCAACGCAGCTTCCTGCCCCACCAGCACCACTGTGCCATGTGCTCACCCTGTACCCTCACGGCCCTGACACCATGGGGTGGCGCTCCCCAGGCAAAGCCAGCCCCTGAGACCCCTCACCACTGCCTGGTGACAGCCAATGCCATGGAGTTGGTGGCTCTTTACAGCTTCCAGGCAACAGAGAAGGATGAGCTGCCCTTTCAGAAAGGGGACACCCTGAAGGTATGAGGAGCAGGGGGGGTCAACAGTCATGAAAGAGGTCAGGTGCTGCTGCTTTGGAGGACAGAGTGGGTACACAGCATGGAGTAACAGTGGTGCTTTCATTAGACTTCGCTTTGTTGTCTCTTTGGAGCTTTCTGTGAGACAAGGGTGTCAAGAAGACACTCTTGAGGTTTTTGGGGTGAGGAGCAGCATCCCCAGCAATGAGGGGGTACCACTTCTCTGTGCCATCAGCCACATCTCCAGAGAGGTCCCAGCTGGGATGAGGCATGTGACCTCCCTGGTTGTCGGTGCCACCAGCTGTGCTCCACTGCAGCCCCCTCAGACCTGGAACATGTTTTCACTGTCCCATGGAGGCCTTGGGGGGGCTGCAGGGACCCAGCAGCAGGGTAGCACATGCCCAAACACCCACCCAGGCACTAAGATGGGCTCTTGGATGCCACCCAGGAATCCCAAAAAACTTCAAGGAGGCTCAAAACATCCTTAAGAGACTTCAGCCCTGGGGTGGGGGTGAGGGCAACCCATCCTGCCATGCTACCCAGCTGCTCCCTCTTCCCCACAGCAATGCTGACAGCTCCTCCTGGAACCCTGGCACCCAGCAGCCCCTCCATGGATGCAGCCAGAGCCCTACATCCGCCACACCTGTGTCCCTGCCCCCACAGTGTGCTCCTCTGTCTCCAGTGCTGTGCCCCAAGGTTTCGGATCCTCTTTGCACTGCTGTTCCGGTCCCCAGGCCCCTGCGTGGGAGGTTGGAAAATGGTGTCGCATGGAAGTGGGTGTTGGCACCCCTGCTTGCACCCTTTCCTCCCATGGAGCACCCTGCTTCCAGCATCCTGAGGGGGGATGCAACAGTCTGGCTGCTATCCCAGCTTCTCCAGGGACAGATTTTACCCTGGCTGAGGATATGGGACAACACTGGACACCCCCCAGCACCCATGGTGAGCCAGACCAGCTGTGAGCTGGGGAGGGCTGAGGGGAGCAGTTCTGTACTGGTGCCCCCCAAACACTCCTTAACCATATTGCCTTTGTCAGAACGCTCTTTTCTCCAAGTTTTGGTGGGAGACGTGGGGTCTGGGGCAGCAGTGGGGATCCCACTCAGTTCCTCTCCCAGCGGGACAGTGGCCAGGCTGACACCTCCTTGCTCCACCTTAGATCCTCAACATGGATGATGACCAGAACTGGTACAAGGCTGAGCTGTATGGCTGTGAGGGCTTCATCCCCAAAAACTACATCAAGGTCAAGACACACCTGTAAGTACCATCCCACCAACCAGGGAAGGGGGGTTCAAAGCCCCTCTCCAGTAGCACCAACCGGCACCAGGAGATATCTCCCACCACCCACCCAGGCAACGGTCCCAGGGGTACAGAAAATGCCCAAAGGTTTGCCATATGCTAGGGTAGTCCCACACATGGGGAAACTGAGTCACAGAATGACAGAATCTGCCTGCCCTATCAGTTTGCCATTGCCACTCCATCCAGAGGAGACAGGAGTCAAACAGCAAGACCACATACCCCTGACACACAGAAATTCAACCCTCTCCACCGGACTGCCCACTAAATAAACGATAACTGGGGAACCACAAAGCATTACAGAATTACGACTGCATTAGACACAATCCTATTACTGTGTTATTAAAGCCCAGCTTAATCCACCCCTGTTTTAACCTGTGTTTTATGTATCATTATCCCCTGGTAAATCACATTTAAATGCCAGAGCAAAACCAGCTTGGGGCTGTGGTGGGGGAGCTGGGATGCATGGGCTCGGGGCAGTCCGAGGCAGATCCCACTGCCTCCCCAGCTTTGGGTGAGGAGCCAGGGATGGATGAGATGCAGCCTGGAGGGCTGGCACTGGGAGATGCTCTGTGCTCAAGGACGTGGCTGATCATTCACAGGGCAATTTTAACAGGTAGCAGAGAGGCTCTGTGGCCTGGGGGTCCCAAAGACACAGACTTGGTAGGGAAGGGAGATGGAGCTTCTGCTCCTCTACCTTGTTTCAGCAGCTGCTGGCAGTGCAGTCAGGAAGGGTTTCATCCCAGCAGGGAAGGTTTTCTTCTCTGCAACTCACCCCCCTCAGAGCATCTGGGAGAGTTATTCCCATGGGGGACCAAGGTATGCATCAGGGACTGGGGGGACAGGCAGCTAAGTGAGGAATGAGACCCATGATGGGGTGAGCCAGGTGACAGGATGCAGTCATGGCTGTGGGTAATGCTGTGCTAACCCTGCAGGGATGAGGAGGCACGTGGGGATACATCTGCACCCAAAACACCCCATGGTCCCCCCCCTCTGAAAGCACTGTGATAAATCAAGGTTGGGGGAAAAGTGAGATAAGGGGATCCTAGCCCTGTAAGGGATCCCACTCCCACCAGCCCTGGGGCTCTCAGTGCCTCCATTCTGCAGGGTAGGGATATGGCACTGGGGTATCCCTAGGTGTTGAGGGATGCCTTCGTGACTGAGCCCGGTGCCCCTCACAGGTGGTATGTGGGCAGGATCTCCCAGCACCTGGCAGAGAAGCAGCTCCTCAAGCACAAGCACCTGGGAGACTTCCTGATCTGTGACACTGAGAGCACTCCAGGCAAGTTCTCCATCTCTGTCAATTAAGTGGACATGGAATGCAGATAGACAAGCAGAAAAATCTCCTTGTAGCCCTCACTTTGGGAACCAAGGGCATCAAGTCACCCTTGAGCGTGCTTCCTGCTGAGGTGCTGGGGAAGAGGCGAACAACCTGTCCTTCCCAGGGCACCTCTAAGTGTCTGGGGGCTGCTGAGCTGTAGCCTCACTGCATCCAGAGGCAGCTTTGCACAAGGCCTTCCCTCTCCTTCCTCCTCTATGCAGCCTCACACTTGACCTCCATCCCCACCACTTCCTCCTCCCTGCCTGCATCCCTGACCTCCATCGCTGCCTCATCCAGGGTCCCTCATCAGGGTGCCCCTAAATATAGCCATGTAGGTAACAACAGAGCTGAGGCCAAGCTGCAAATGCAGCCCAGGGGATGTGGTCTGGAGGAAAGAACTGCCCAGAGCATCCCCAGGGATGAAGGGACAAAGCACCCCAGTGCCATGAGGCTGGTGATTTCATCATCAGGCAGCATGCCAACAGGCAGAGCCTGCCCCCAGGGCCTCTCATCCCATTGCTGCCCCTTCCCTGCTCCTAAACATTGTAGCAGGAGCCGGCCCCAGGCCAGACAGGCACTTTCTCATGCTGCTAATCTCTAATTAAGCATTTAAGTAGGTTCTTGCCCATAATGAAAGGGAGCCTCGTTCTGCCGTGCATCACCAGCGTGGCCAGGTCACTGCCCCTGCCCAGGGGCCTGGCAGCAGTGGGTCCCTGCAGTGGCCCCCTGCCAGCCCCTTGGTGTGGGCACCCCAACCTACCCAGGTACTCACTGAGGGGGTGCCAGCGCATGCAGCTGCCAAGAGAAACTCAGCCTGCCCCATTCTCCTGAAGCATGGGGGTCCCAAGGGGCACAGAGGATTTGGAAGCCCAGGAAGCCCAGGAAGTACCAGCACCCTAGTCCATGGCTGCCCCTCTCTCTTACCTGCATTGCATGAGCATTTTTACCCTGTGGCCTCAGAGGTGGCCCCTGGTTGCTTCCTGGATTAAACCACTTAGGCCATGGGCATTCTGCTGTGCTGCGAGCCACAGACAGGCACTGAGCATTGTGTGATGAGCTTGGACAAGTCTCAATTGCAGATCCATGTCACTAGCTTGCAGAGGATCCTCATCTGCCTCACCAGCAGGGCCAGGAGTCATAACCACTGTCATCCCTGGCCGTGGCAGGATGGATGTAGTGGTGCCCATGGGTGCAGCTGCACTTTGCACAGTCCCCCGAAGCCCCGGACAGCAGCCCCTGGGCTTTGCTTGTGGTCTGGGTGCTACTGGGTTAACATCTCTCCTTCCTCCACAGCTATGGCAGCACATCCAGCACTTAGAATCATAGAATATTTAGGGCCAGAAGGGACCTCCAAAGGTCATCTAGCCCAACCCCCCTGCAGTAAGCAGGGACACCCTCAACCAGACCAGGCTGCTTGTCCAACCTCACCTTGAGTATCTCCAGACATGGTTCCCCAACCATCTTTGTTGCCCTTCTCTGGACCCGCTTCATCAGGTCCATGTCTTTCTTGTGTTGAGGGCTCCAGAACTGGATGCAATACTCCAGCTGAGGTCTCACCAGAGCAGAGTAGAGGGGCAGAATCACTTC
>JAOEGS010006638.1:33239-45947 GCA_025447755.1 Corythornis vintsioides | reverse complement strand
CTCTCCAGTCTGTCCAGGTCTCTCTGGATGGCAGCACAGCCTGCTACTGTGTCAGCCACTCCTCCCAGTTTGGTGTCCTCAGCAAACTTGCTGAGGGTGCTCTCTACCCCCTCATCCAGGTCTCAGTTTGCTTTATCATATGGGCTTACATCCCTCAGTCTTCTCAGTCTTTCTTTTTTACTTTTTTTTAGAAAGCAATCAATTATCTTACTTTGGATGGGCATTTTCAACTGAAAACATTTTTGCCTTTTTCAAAAAGACAAAGCTTCCTCTTAAATAAGTGAAGTTCATCCACATGCAGAGGGAGTAATTTCAGCAAGGTGTGATGCCAACCATAATAAATCCTTTGAAAACTCAGACAGTGAACAGATACTATACACAAAGCTATCTTTCCCTCTAAATGAACCAGCAATAATTACTGTCTTCCTCTATCCCATTTATGGGGTTCTTCTGCCCTGTCCATCTCTCCAAAACTGGCATCGCTAGTAACTCTTTGCAGGTTTCAAACCTGCAGGCTGATGACATATGTGAAAAGCAAATGCTCCCTTTTCCTGTGATCATTACCCTTGGTGCTTCTGGACCACATCTGAATAAGTTCTGAGAGAGGAGGCAGAAACAGAGAAGTCTTTTAACATCAAAAGAGGATGAACCTCCAGTCAGACCAGGGGTGTCTCTACAGCCTCACATCTCAAGCAAATGTCAGAGCTAAGGCTCCTTCTCCACAGCACTTGAAATGCAGCCCCTAAGGATGGTACAGGACATGACTTTGAGATGTCAAGTTTCACAGCATTTATGACAGATATCCACTATGTTACCAACAACAATGCTTGAACTTTGCTTTCCTTGCCATTATTCTTCATTGTCCCTTATTTTACCTCATCTCATCTTCCATAACTTAGAGAACAGAATTTCATTTTCCTTCCACTTCATTAATGTCTCAAGGGTAAAAGCTATAATTAATATTTATGGATATTTGCCTCTAGATCAGAAATATTTTTGAAGCAATTCTATGCAGAAACAGCACTTGATGTCTCTGGTGAAAAATGAAATATAAAGTACTCTTTTCTCTGACCCCAGATCTCAGTCCTAGAAAAGACATTTTGAAGATCTCATTACAGGTAACTATAACAAGACTCAGACTGATGACAAACCATGTGGAAAAATTACTCAAAAAATGAAAAGCCATCAGTGAAATAGTGTTTCAGACTCTTTTCTGTATTTCATAGCCCAAATTTAGCCTGTTTCCGTATGATAATTGATTAATAATGAATGTACAGATTTTAAGAATGGGTGAACATGTCTTCATGCAGTGAGACTGAAGTATCTTTTCCTCACCCTTGCAGTGAATACCACAGAGGAAAGACACAGTAGCAAGAATGACAGAATGGTAGGGAGTGGAAGGGACCTCTGGAGATCATCTAGTCCACTGTCCCCAACAAAGCAGGTTCACCTATATCAGGCTGCACAAGAGCACGTTCAGGCAGGTTTTGAGTCTCCAGAGAAGGAGACTCTACAACCTCTCTGGATAGCCTGTCCCTGGACTTTGTCATCCTCACAGGAAAGTTTTTTCCTGATGTTGAGGTAGAATATCCTGTGTTCCAGTTTGCGTCTGTTGCCCCTTGCTCTATCACTGGGCACCGCTGAAAAGATACTGGCCCCATCTTCTTGAGCCCCACCCATGAGATATTTATAGACATTTATGAGATCCCACATTTGTCTGCAGTGAGTCTCAGGAAACAGATGTGCTTCATTGCTCTATGTTACTACCGGCACCTGTACCACAACCAAACTGAAGTAGAAATTATGGCCAGGGGTTGCCACTGAGTGATGATATCCATATGGAAAATTTGTATCTGGCCTCTTTTATGACAGACAGATTGTTATCAGCATCACTTTTATGAATTCATCACTTCTTGAAGAAGTGATGCTCCATTTTTGCAGGTCATGCTGCTGCAGCTACTGATTTATCTTCCAAGACTGCACAAGAAAAAACATTAGCAGTTCTAAAAGGACAAATTTAGATCATAAATAGATAATATCAAATAATGTCTGCGTTTGGTAGGCCCTCATTTTCTTCTCACTTTTAGGTGCTATGATTCTATGCAGGGATAAAAAAAACCACAATATAATAAACACTTTTCTGCCCATGTTTAAAAAAAAAAAAAAAAGCAACAATTAAAAAGATTGCCTTACCTAATGAACATCTTTTACTTGATGTTGTGAACCAATAATTGGAAATATGAGACAGTGAGAAATGTATTGTTCCTGTTAAGAATTTATTTTGAAAATATTAAACCTGAAACAACTTAAATAATGTCCAGAGTAAAAGAAGCATAACTTCTCTTGGAATAGGAAATTGAGGGACACAAAATACTCAGCAAAAATTATGTTTAGAACTTAAGTGACTTTTTCGATAGGTTTTGTATTCTATGTTAGAAAGCAACCTGAAATGTTTGGTGAAGTGCCACCTTGTGGCAAGCAGCAACCAACAGCAAAAAGCAGCAAACAGCAGAGGGCATTCACTGCATACTCCCCTGCTTGGGGGTGGGCACAGCACAAGGCAGCTTTACTGCAAACAAGTTGAAGCTATGCAATATGTAAGAATAGGATTCCCGACGAGAGACAAAAATGGAAATTTATCTTTATTTTAAATATGAGACTTTTGCTTTATGTTCTTATTAAATACAGTTGCTTAGTAGGTGTTAACAAGAGTGAAATTAGACATACAAATTAATACGGAGGAAGTACAGATGATGCCTGTCATCCAAAGTCCAGCAGAAACCAGCTTTTTCACTTCTGATTCATGCATGACATAATAATTCAATCACTCAATACTATTTAATTTTATCTAATTCTTGACTGTACTGTTCATATGGAAAGTAATTCCTCTACATTTATTTGTAGAAGAAAAGACATAAAATTCTACTTGGAGGCCTTAGGTTCAACAATTTTGTTCGGATTTTCTTTTTTTTCTATATTATTTTTCCTGAAAGGTTCAAGCTTAGTAGCCTGGGACCATTTCACATGCAACACAACTTTCAGATTCTAAACATTTTCTGCTCCTCCTTTTCTACCTTGAGATTTTTTTCTTTTGAAAAATTTTCTTCAGCACAAGGCCTTTTATTTATATCAATAGTTTTCTATCAACCTTTCTGAACTGAAGCAAATAAAAAGTACCAGTAAACAAAGTGTTTGAACAGCTTAAAATCTTCTTACGCAGTATTCTTACAAACATTTCAGTCTCAAATCAAAGATGTTTAATTCTGCAGCATTACTTCTGTCTTCCTATGCAGTTTCCTTTGCTTTGAGCAAAGAACTGTGAATCCCTGTTGTACTAACAAGATAACTGACTTCGGCAATATACCAGTTCGATTTCTTGAAGCACTCTTACTAGTTATAAAATCCAAATCCATGCTTGACTGATTGCCAAAGGTCTTAAAGTCAGTTTCTATGTGCATGCAAACATTACTTACTGTTTACATTCTCTCCTTTGCTCCTAGCATTTGAGGGGTGAAGAGGGAAAAGAGATGCACATAATTGGACCATTTATGCAGTGTGGTTTTGTGCATCAACATTCTCTTGACAGAACTAAATAAGGCTGATTCAGTCTTTATAATTCTGCTAGAAAAGGGCTACAGGGACTATACTGATAGCCCTGGCACTTCTTTCAATATTACATCATAACCTCTCATCTAGTTAACTCTCTTCCCGGTCCACAGATCCCATTCCAATTCTTAGCTTTTCAATTTTAAGCACATGGCATTTTATCATAGGCTTCAGCATGAATGTAATTCCTAAATAAAATATTTTAATTATTGTATCAAAGAAAGATAATAAGTCATTGGTTAGTATGATCTAACTTCAACAAACCTGTGCCATATTTGATTGCAATTGTATTTTCATGCTTGAGGTCAAAATCAGCTTTATCAGCTTTCTTTTTATTTATAAAATTCCTGACCTTAGTTCTTTTTCTCTCTTGCTTATTCTCAAACCCTCTATTCATATAATATTGTCTGGAGAGAATCTGAATTATTATTTCATTATTTGAATCAATAGATACTACCTACTAATCTGCTTTTTAAATAAATAAATGTCAAAAGCCAGAAGTTGACATCTTTAGGAAATAAGGCAAATAAACAGAAAATAATGAACAACCTCAGTTGTAAGTGACACCTAAGAGGCCTAAAAAGTACTCTTTTAAAATATTTTAATTTTTTTTTTAGTCTAGGTGATATAGTCACTGCAATCTACGTCAAACCAAAATGACATTTTATTAGGCCAATAATTATGGAAAAGGTTCTGTCACCAATTGCATCCGTGTATTTTGGTTCTCTTAGCATCACTATCAATATTTATTAATCAGTCTTCAAATATTACATAAATTTCTAATTCATGTGAGAGTTTCTGTCTGACAATATTTCAGAGATGTCTGCTTATACCCAAAACTGAAGCTTCTTTCACTTTTTTCTTAATGGTGCTAACCATTTGCTATCTATGTCACAGCTTCTTTTGGCATGGTCATCAGTTCAACATGAATTTAATTTTCACATCATTTCCAGATATCCTTTACAGCTGCCTTATAACACCGTTCTATGAATAAATCTTCACAAGATAAACTTCACATACTTCATAGTTGCTGCACCTGGTACTTATCAGTTGATACCTTTTTCCAGCTTTTCACTTCCTCTCTTCTCCTTGTGACTTCTGCTGACTGTTCTTGCCTCCATATAACAAGTGAAATACTATAGTTACCACACACACTCAATTTTCTTGTCTTTATATTTTTTTCTAAATGAATTTTCAATGAATATCAGGAACTTTTTTCTCCATACCCAGACATAATTCAGTGTACAGCAGTAATCAGAGAAACAAGGATTTGTGTCACTATTACCAAGAATGGGTCATACACACAGTTCTCCACTGTCCTTCCCCCTCTAATACCTGTGCTTGCTGTTTCTTTTCTGTTTAAGGCTGTTATAAAACTCTACTTTGCTTCCTTCTTTTGCGTTTGTCATCTCTAACCAGCAGGCAGGTCTTCTCATTCTCTGCCCTACAAGACTTGTGGCCTGATTAAAATATGACTGTATACTTTTGTTTTAAAGATGGAATGGCTTTAATGAGAAATATCCTCTTCACAAACAGCATTTGCAATGATGTTTTCCTTCTGCCTTCAAGCTTCTGCATGTCTTTCATCCACTGAAGTAAAAATACTTCACAGATAAAGCTCTATTATTTTCATATTGCAAATGAGTAGAATGAGCCACAGTGGTAAAAATATGCTAGGTAAGAATATTCTGCAGGTTAGTAACAAAGTTAAGAAAGTTCAGGTCTTTTGATGCCAGTCCAAAATATATTGGATCACTGTCCTAGTTTAGACAGATATTTCTTAAATTTAGCAGTGCAAGACACAATGGCTTATAAAGAGACAAGAACTTTATTGAAGTATATATATATATATATATGTGTGTGCATAGAACATAAACAGCAATGTGAAACAGTAAATGTTGAACAACAGAACAGAACCAGTCCAAATTGTTGATTGCCCTTCCTTTTTGATGACCTGCAGGGGAGAACCTGTTGGGAGAAAGGGGATGGTGGCAGGCAAACTCACAATGGGAGCTGGGGACGGAGAAAAAGGCAGTGACACCTGTCACCCTGGCCAACAGGGCACAGGAAATGAGATTTAGGGAAAAAAATGTCAGACGAACCCAACAAGGCAGGGGGTGCTCTGAAAATCGCAGCAGTGAGCTGGTTAGAGAATGCACTCTGAGGAGAAGAACAGGTTCAGACCTGGTGCGAATTTTCCTCTGGAGCCTCCACTGACTGGGGACTGACAGTAAACCCCGCCTCTTCCTCCTTCCTGTCCATGCACGAGCATGTGGCGTTGCTTCTCTCCCTTAATACTGTGAGATTCTGCACATGTGCGGGACTACACCAGGGACGTCCTGTCTCTGTTGTACTCTGCAGCCACCAGCAGCAGCAGCAGCAGGAAGCGGCCCGCCTGGCCCGGCCCACTCCATTTGCTGCCCAGGAAAAACCGCTGTGACCACCTGCAAACCACCCCTCCCCGCCTCCCTTCACTGCAGGCAGGGAAAGGAAAAAGGAAGGTTTTAAAAAACTCGTTACCCCCTGACAATCACCTTGCTGTAATGTAATCCATTGAAATCACTGAAGTGGATGACTTGTTAAGTTGCTACTCAGTACAAGTAAGAATGGCAGAAACAGTCATTTAAGTTGAAATCCAAGTTGTTGGTTGTCTCTCTGAAATACTGATTGTCCAGACTGTAAATAAAATCAAGAGTGACACCAAAAGGTTTTTGTCTGTTTTTTGTGCCATGGGTGCCACGGGTGAACGTTTCCTCTCTAAATTTCAGTTATGTATGTATATCCATATGTAAAATGGATTAAGATAATAAACCTTCTTCCACTTTCCTAGCCAAGACTACTTAGAATGGTCATAGAATTCTAAAATGGTTTCGGTTGGAGGGGACCTTTAAAGTTTAGCTATCCCACCCTGACTGAAGTGAATAGGGTCTCTAAGCAGACAAGGTTGCTCAGAGCCCCATCCAACCTGACCAGGAATGTTTCCAGGGATGGGGCATGGAGACAGATGGATTAAAACCATTGAATGCATTGCCTGGTCTTTCAGAAAAGCCCTCTGATGTGGGACGGTTGAAAGTTGAAGAACAGCAGGTGCCAATTGCCACTAAGACCATACACTGTCGGCAATATCACACAAAGCAAGATGCTGTGATTCCCATCAATAAGATGACTCGTGAGCTGGAAAGCCAAGGGGTGGTCAGCAAAACCCACTCCCTTTCAACAGCCCCATTTGGCCAGTGAGTAAGTCTGATGGAGAATGGAGACTGACTATTGATTGCCATGGCTTAAATGAAGTGACTCCAGTGCTGAGTGCTGCTGTACCCGACATGGTGGGGCTTCAGTATGAGCTGGAGTCCAAAGCAGCCAAATGGTATGCCACCATTGACATTGCCAATGAATTATTTTCCATTTCCCTAGAAGCACCGTGCAGGCTGCAGTTTGCCTTCATCTGGAGAGGCGTGCAGTACACCTGGAATCATCTGCCACAGGAGTGGAAATATAGCCCCACCATCTGTCATGGACTGATCCAGGACACACTGGAGAGAGGTTAAGCATCATCTGTGAGGCATCAACAGCAGGTCTGTTCTCAATCCCTTCATAACCCAGCCTTTAGTGAATCACCCCTAACCCATGTGCAGAACCTTGCACTTGGCCTTGTTGAACTGCAAGAGGTTCATCTGGGCCCACTTCACAAGCTTGTCTAGTTCCCTCTAGATGTCATCCTTCCTTCAGGCATGTCTACCATATCACTCAGCTTGGTGTCATCTGCAAAACCTGTGGAGGGTGCGCTCAATCCCACCATCTATGTCATTGATGAAGATAATACAGAGCACTTCTCCCAGTATGGACTCCTGAGGGACACCCCTTGCCACTGATTTTTGTCTGGACATGGAGCTGTTGACCACTACCCTCTGGATATGACCATCCAACTAGTTCGTCATCCTTCAAAACATCAGATCCATATCTCCCTAATTTAGAGAGAAATTGCTGGGGACCATGTTAAAAGCCTTACAGAGATTGACATCCATATCTCTTCCCTTGTTCTATGATGTAGCTACTCCATCACAGAAAGCCACTAGGTTGATCATGCACGAGTTTCGCATGGCATACCCATGATGGCTGTCTCAAATCACCTCTTTGTCCTCCATGTGCCTTAGCATAGCTTTCTAGGAGTATCTGTTATATGATTTTCCTAGGCACAGACTTATGGCTGACAGGTCAGTTGTCTGATAGGTACTTATCTATTTACATCATTGTCAATGTATCCATTACATATCCTCTTTCAAATGAGTACATGTGAAGAGGTAGTGTAAGAGCCTGGTTATTGACTGTCTCAAACCTTGTGAGATGGTAAGATCTGGAAACATTGTTTGGAAGTAGAAAGTTGTTGATTGTGTGTGATAGCTTTGTCTCCTTGCAGATAAGCTTTAACAAAGGAAAGAGATAATTCCTGTCTAGGTGGGACCCTGTCTATCTAAAGTGTTTCTGCTAATGGGGGAGATTGTCTGTCCTGGCTCAGGAGGGCTTATGCAAATCAACCTCACTTCCTGCAGAAGCTGGAATTTTCACCCAGATCTCCTGAAGGTATACAAAGAGACAGAAAAATAGAGATTGTGTGCACCCACCACTGAAGAACTGAAGATTTAGAATGATCCAGTAAGACGTTGCTGGATCCATGGATGGTGATAACTTTTTCTCTTTCTCTCTCTCTCTTTCTCTCTCTCTCTCCCCTATGCTCTCATTCCCCCTTTTTTCCTCTTTTCTAATAAGTCTTTCTTCCTTTTCCTCTCTAAAGTTGGTCACACCATAAATCTATTGCCTATCAAACATGTCTTTATCTGTACCATTTCTTGATTGTTTCATTAGAGAGAACTTATAAATTGATATGTTATTGCTCCTCAGAGTCATTGTCATGGCTGCCACCCCTGTGGCTCTGCCATGCAGAGACTGCCACTTTAGGGGGATTGCAAAAGATTCATAACCCTTGTTGTCTACTGAGTAGGACGAGACAGGTAGTCACTGAAAGCACTGAGGTTAACACAACACATAGAAGAAATTACACTTCTGCCTAATAACTTAATGTCTAGAAGATCTGGCTCAGGCTGAAGGAGATCAGGTTTCTTGCCATTTCAGTAAGCTAGTGTCAGACAGAGACAAGAGGCAGCTTAACTTTATAATCTGACAACTAGAACGTTAAGTACATGATGTGAGATTCAGTAGTCTGAACTGAGGAAGACAGATGTATGTCAGATAATGACTCCTAAATTAGATTCAGTAAGCCATCATAGGAAGTCAATCAGGTGATTTGTTGGTACCCAGTTATGATGAGAGAAAGTGAAGCTTGAAGCCAGATTCTTCAGGTCCTACCTCAGAATGAAAAGACCCATTCATTCCTCTCATGTGTAATAGATTCAACAGCAGTAGAATAAGGCTCTTTTTCCAAGTCTATTCAACAGCTTGATGCATAGGGCCTCCTCTCAAAGTTCAAGAGATAAGGGTTCAAATTCCTACAAGCAAGAATTGAACCAAGGTCTCTCTTTGCCCTGCCATGGGGACAGTGGGAGAAAGAAAGGGAGTGAGTGACAAATAAAAATAAAATGAAGTCTGCTTCTAGCTGTCCTTTCATGTGGATGTCCCCTTAAGGCAGCTGTGTTTGAATATACATAAGAAGTGTCCAAATGCTCAAGTGGTTTCTCAGTGGCAAACCTCTTTTTACAGATCCACCTAAAAACAGCAGTAAGATCAAAAAACTATGTTCTCTGAGTAAAGTTGGATTTCAAACACATAGTTTCACTCAAAATTCCCTTATAACACTCAGACTGTCCTCATAGCTATTTGGAAAAACATTTCTGCTCATCTACCCCAGGTATCTACCTTCTGTCCATTCTAGGACTTGACCTTTTCACAGAACTACCTTCTAAAAGAATTCTGAGTAAAAAGGCTAGATGAAGCTAGAAAAACCGTGGGCACCCAGACTGAGGCGCCACACAAGCATGTGGGTGGTATGATCTATACAGCACCAGGGTTGTTGACACCAAACAGGAGACATCTCTCTTGATGGGGAAAGAGGATCTTTGCAGAGGAGATTGCAGGGCTGATTGACAGGGCTTTAAACTAGATGTGAAAGGGGAAGGGGATAATGTCACTAGGTTGTCATGTAGCAAACTGTGGGAGGACACAACAGTGTGGGAACAAAGGGGGACTAGCAAGGGCTATCAGTCTGTTGTCCAGAAGCATGCTGGGGACAAAGTAATGCAGTAAGGGAGTTGCAGAGATGTCCCAGACCCCCTTGAGGTAGTAGCTGCCAGCAGGGAAGCATTAGGGAGACACATTAATGGAATAAAAAGGAGATTCCCTGGGGAGATGATATAGCCAGTGGCCCAGCTGAGGTGCCTCTACAGAAATGCACAAAGCATGGGCAACAAACAAGAGGAGTTGGAAACCACTACGCTACTAGAAGACTATGACACAGTGGTCATCACTGAAACGTGGTGGGGTGAATCTTATGACTGGAATGTGACTGTTGATGGATATAAATTATTCAGAAGGGACAGAAGAGGAAAGAAGATTGGGGGAGTTGCCCTATATGTTAAGAAATGGATTTAATGTGATGAGATATCCCCAGAAAATACACACCAACAAGTTGAAAGCTTATGGGTAATAATTAGAAACCAGGGCAACAAGGGGAACCTTGTGGTTGGGATCTACTACAGGCCACCTTATCAAGAGGAATCTCTTGATGAAGTGTTCCTACTCCAGTTACAGGAAGTATCAAGGTCACAGGCTTTTGTCCTGATGGGAGACTTCAACTGCTGCAATGGAAGGGATGGGACAGCTTGATGCAAGCTAAATTCCAACTATATTAGGCTGCAACAAACTTATTTATACTCCAGCTGCAAATCCAGGCACGTGATCACACACCTTTACAATTAAGATTGGCTGTTAACTCCTGTTCAAACGTACTCATCTTTATCTTGCTTTGCCTAAAATGTCGCCATTTACATAGTTATGCCCCTGAAGGCGTCATCCTTAACAACTCCCAGCTGTTTTTCATACAAAGTTTACCTGTTTTATCCCAAATCAGACAGTAATTTTCCACAGCTCATGCACCGAGACTCAGGCCCAACAACTGTGTTGTGTCCAAGGCATGTGTTTCCATTTTCAACCATCCTGACATTTTCTGGAAAAGTAACACAGCCAGCAGTAGACAATCCAAGAGGTTCCTGGAGTGCCTTGATGACAACTTCCTGAGGCAGGAAGTAGACACCCCCACCAGAGGGGAAGCAATACTTGATCTAGTAATTACCAATGGAAATTAACTCATTAGGGATCTCAAGATTGGAGGCAGCCTGGGTGGCAGTGATGATGAACTGATAGAATTCATGCTACTTAGGGTCAGAGCTCAGCCAAAAAGTATAGTCAGTACCTTGAACTTCAGAAAAGGAAAAATCCAGCTCTTCAAGGAGTTAGTTAATAGGGTACCTTGGAAAACAGTCCTTAGAGACAAGGGGGCAGAACTGAACTGTCAGATTTTTAAGAAAACTCTTCAGCGACTACAAGAGATCTTGATCCCTAGATACAAGAAATCAAGAAGGAAAGGGAAGAGGCCAGTGTGGTTAAGCCAAGACCTGCTGGTCAAACTAAAAAGTAAGAAGGGGCTTCACAAGCAGTGGAAGCAGGGACAAATATCCTGGAAAGAGTTTAAGGATACTGCCCAGTTATATAGGGATGAGGTCAGGAGGGCCAAGGCATTGTTGGAGAAGAAGGGATGTTAAGAATAATAAGAAGGGAATCTTCAGGTATGTCAATCAAAAAAGGATGATCAAAGAAAACATAGCACCCCTGAAGACTAAAAATGGTGAGCTGTCAATAGTGGATGAAGAGAAGGCTGAGGTTCTTAATAATGTTTTTTTCCTCAGTCTTCACTGACAAGTGAACACTCCCCAAGTCAAACTGCAAGGTGTGGACCAGGATGGTGAAGTGTCCCTCACTGTATGTGAATATCAGGTTTGTGACCACCTGAGGAACCTAAACATGCATAAGTCCATGGGACCTGATCAGATTCATGCCAGAGTCCTGAAAGAATTAGCTGATGTAGTCGCCAAGCCACTTGCCATGATATTTGAAAAGTCTTGGCAGTCGGGAAGTCCCTGGGGACTGGAAGAAGCGACATGCTATTACACCCATTTTTTAAAAAGGTAGAAAGGAGGACCCTGAAAACTATCACCCTGTCAGCCTCACCTCTATTCCTGGGAAGATCATGGAGCAGATTCTCCTAGAGAGTCTAACAGGACAAATTGAAGGCAGTGTGGTGATGAAGGACAGCCAACATGGCTTCATCAAGGGCAGGTCCTGCCTGAGAAATCTAGTGGCTTTCTATGGTAAGATGACTACATCCCTGGACAAAGGATGACTTGTTGATGTGATCTATCTGGTCTTATGCAAGGCTTTTGACACAGTCCCCCACCACATCCTTCTCTCCAAGTTGAAGACATATGGATTTGATGGGTGGACTGTTTAGTGGAAAAGGAATTGTGTGGATTGTTGCATCCAGAGGGTTGTGGTCAATGGCTTGATATCCAAATGGAGAACAGTGACAAGTGGCATCCCTCAGGGGTCTGTACTGGGACCTATATTGTTTAATATCTTAATTAATGATATTGACAGTGGGATCGAGAGCACCATCAGCAATTTTGCAGATGACACCAAGCTGAGTGGTGCTGTTGATAGGATGGAGGGATGGGATGTCATCCAAATGGACCTGGATAGGCTGGACAGGTGGGCTCAGGGGAACCTCATGAGGTTCAACAAGACTAAGTGCAGGGTGCTGCCCCTGGGTCAGAACAACTCTCACTATCAATACAGGCTGGGGGATGAGGTGCTGGAAGGCAGCTCTGCAAAAAAGGACTGGGGGGTGTTGGTGGCTGAGAAGCTGGACATTAGCCAGCAGTGTGCAATTGCAGCCAAGAAGGTCAATTGTATCCTGGGCTGCATCAAGAGAAGTGTGGCCAGCGGATTGAGAAAGTGGTTCTGCCCCTCTGCTCTGCTCTGGTGAGACCTCACCTGGAGTATTGCATCCAGTTCTGGAGCCCTCAACATAGGAAA
>JAOEGS010006636.1:0-19200 GCA_025447755.1 Corythornis vintsioides | reverse complement strand
GTATCACGATTCTCCATGAATCTGGAGTTCCAAGTTACTTGATGGGGCTAACATTGAAGGAGGTCAAGCCTACCAAGCAGCTTTCCAGTCAGCAAGAGATGTCTAAGGGCCATCCTGGTGGGTCCCAAGACTGGCTTAAGAACATGAAACGGCTGAATTGCCAGGTCCTGACTACTCTGAAAATGCCAGAGACTGAGATAGAAACAATGCCTTGATCTCTGCCCAGACCAAGGTGGTTTGAGTGCACAGGGGATCCAAAGTTCAGGCCTAATTGCCAAGAATCTTGGTGATGATTATTGAAGGACTCCGACAGTTTTATAATACTACACACTACCATACTACCTGATTATTAGGGATATGGCTGTATTTGATAAATCTGTTCTGTCCTGCAGACTAAAATTATCCCTGTTTAACAGCTGGAGAAGTAGCAGGGCTATGGCGATGTGAAATGATTTGCCTAAGGCTATGTCATGTTTCTTTTGCAGATGTAAGGATCTGAATTCTTATTTCTTGGCTCTCAAGCTATTTCCAGGCCCCATTTTTATTCTCATAGATTAATCAAGTGATCATTTTTCTATGTTTTTATTGATTTTCCTTCTGACACAGCAATAAATGGATGCAAGCATTTAGGTAGCTCCCTAATCTTCAGGTTTAAGACACAGAGGAACATACTTAAAATAAATGTCAAAGTCATTTTTTGAAAACAAAATTAATATGAAAAAGAAACTCACTCTTCCGATGCAAGTATTTGTGTGACCTCTAGCCCTGTTTCACTAAAGTATTTAATAGTTTATTCATGATGAGAAGTGATGCTGAATTTCATGTAGAGCAAAGCAGTTAATTCTCAACTTCAAAGAAATCTTCAATCAGATTGTTCACACAAGTGTTACTGAAGACTTGTCATGGCTGATGTGTCCAGGAAGTATCAAGCAAGAAGGGTATATATAGATGATCTGGTGATACTGAAAGAATCAGAATCTTCCCATTAATATATTAATATAACAACATCATTATGTTTAATTTAGGTAAATAAATTAAACACCATATACTTTTAAAGAAAGGTTGAAGTACCTTAACTTAATAAAATATGCTTGATATGCTGGGGTCCCTAAATACATTGTCAGATGAGATTTTAAAAGACTTACAGCAAATAAGCTTGTTGCATCGTTGCTACAAAAGACTATATTCAAATAGTTTTTAAAACTTATCCAACAATCCCCCCCAAACTCATATTTTTCTTGCACTTCTTATTCTATGAAACTGCAGAAGGTGAATAGAAAAGCATTAAAGAAACTAATGTTTGCTTTTTATCATCCCAGTTTACTTCTGCAATAGAAAAGAAGCTGAAATTATCCAAGAGGCTGTAATTTAGAAAATTATCCAGGAGAATAAGGCAGAGTTTATGGTCACCATCTCCCTAGGGATGATGGTTTAGTTTTTTTATTAATTATGTCCTCAATTTTGAATAATACATTCCTAGACATCTGGCCCTTGGTTTAAGTTTAACATATGGTGGATTTGTACTTTGTTTAGTAAATTTTCTGCTAGCATGAAGCCAGGAGGAATGCCATGGGAGAAAACTGTGTCTTTGGTATATGTACATATGCAAAGCAGTTGGAATTTAACAGCTTCTTCTCTGGGCAATCTGTCTCAGAAAAGAATTTACATGTGTAATGACACCTTCAAGAGTCCACCCAAGTGAATAAGCATAGGACACTCCCATTGTGCCTTCCAGAGGCAAAGGGCAGGGTGGTAGCATGTGGGCTGAAGCTGTTGCTCATCCCTGTGGCACGCTTCTGGACTGGCATGTTCACACAGGTGTCACTGCAGCCTGCAGTTCTCCTGGGAAGGGTGTGACTAATTGTTTATATCTAATTGCTTAATTCATCTTTTGTCATCAGTATGAAAAAGTGAATGAACACCCTGCTCCTCTCACCTTGCTCCTGCTGGCATATCTGCCCTTAGCAGCAGGAAAAACAGTGAACAGCCACAGCAGCCCAGGAGTAGGAAGAGAGGACAGGGCAGCATGGGCAGCCCAGCATCAAAGCCATCTGACCAGGTCCTCCACCAGGGCCACCCCTGATGTGGGGCACTGGGTATCATCACAGCAGCACCAGAGAGAAGTCAATCAGGAGACAGTTTCTGTCGTCCCAGCTGTCCAGGAAGCTGCAGCCTGTTGTCCCCCAGGTTATGGTATCAGAAGGCAAAGAATTCAAAAGAAGATTTAAAAAGATATTTCTCTGAGTAAATCCCAGTCTTAGGAGCCTGAAGTACAATGGAGCACCAAGGCAATTATTTTTTCCTCCAACTGCTAAATCTTCCATAGCCTCTGGTCTGTCTTTTTGCTGATTCACAGAAAGGGTGATTTGTAGGTGTTTATTACTGAAATATGAAGTGATTTAAAGTGAATCTTAAACTATAGTATGACTTTCAGAACAAAGTTATTCATACATTACTACTTTTCTAAGCAGTTAATACTTTTTAAGGACTCTTAGAATTTATTAGCACACTTCATATCTTATAGATTATGCAGAAATGCCAATTAACCCACACAATGTGCAGTCAAGATAGATGAGGATTAAGTCCCTACAGCCATGGGAATAGCAGAGATGCAATGACCTGAAAATTGTATCCTTAGCTTTGCCTGCAATTAACATAAATTCACCAATGCAGTGCCTTTCCTCTTTTTATTAATCCTTTATCTCCAAGCCTGGATCTCTGTTGCTCATGAAGTTAGGACAGACAGTTTATGCTTTCTTGATTCTTTCAGATCTGACTTCAGACTTGCAAGAGCTGCCTGACCAGGCCTGATAATCTGGGGAGCATATGGAGCAGAACACAACCATCCTTGCACATATGCAATAAATTTCCAGTTATGCAGAAAATGCCAAGGCATGTAACTTTCCAGCTCTCCAGCTCATATTTCTTGTGCATTTGTTTTCATTGCACATTTCTGAACATGCGTTCTGTCTCCTCCTTACGCAGTGTCAGCCCTTCCACACTTTGATTTGTTCCTTGCTGCCCACTGACCTGCAAGTACAAGATGCAGAGTCAGACTGTGGAGGATGTCCTCTTGTGTATGGAGCAGAAGCCAAGAAGGAAGGACTCGTGGTCATGTCTGCGGTAACAGAGGCATGGTTCGGGATAGGATGACCAAAATATTTTAATAGGGAATAGAAGTGATTGCTTCAATGCTGTTCCCCTTGTTTCCAGAGACACATAAAGAAAGTAAGAGTCTACTGTTCTGTCTCCAGTTGCTGTTGATTGACATAAACGTTCCTGGATCTTTTGCTTCTGGTTTGCATTTCATAGCTACACAGCTGTCACTGAAGCCAGGCAAATGAACAGAGCTATAGATGCATGTGGGTAGCTGATGAGGAGGGTATTTGAAATTACTCAAGCCCTGATGAGGCTACCAGCATCACCACACAACTCAAGACTATCGAATGAAGAGATGTCTAACAGAGGTTTTGAGATAACATCAGAGCTATCATTAGATGACTGTGGTGAATGCTGAGTAATGCAGGATTCAGGTTGGTCAATAAGTTCATTACAATGTTCTTTTTTTTTTTTCTGTTAAAATACTTAAGCTTTAGTCTCAATGAATGAATGAAGACCTTTGTGTGTCTTTGAAAACAAAAAATGCAGTATAATATTTCTGATAATTCAGAAGCATAAAAATTATGGCTGGGGAGGCAGCAGGACTTCACTGAGACAATGGAAGCAGTAGGACGCTTATGCTGCTGTTCAGAGCTGCAGGAAGACTAAGATGTGTTTTGGCTTAGAAATCTTGTCTCACCAGCTGAGATATTTGTTATGCTCCTTTGTGCACTTTTTTTAACATAGCTCATTTGTTAAGCAGGAGGTGTCTTAAAATTGGCAACACATTCCCTTAACAAGTTTTGACATAAAGGAGAGCTAGAAATCTACAGCTAAATGAAATGATGGAGAAATGGAATTAAATGGAGAAGGCAAGAATCAGTGTGCTGGGAAATAAGGCCATGAGTTTTGGTGACAAAAGTATCTCTAGGAGTTAGCAGCTGACAATGCTATAGCATGTGTGTGGAAGGAAATGCATCTAAGCACTTAATGGGCAAAACTGATAGGAATAGAGGGGTGCTGAGAAAGAGCTGATGAGAGTCATCTAAGATGGAATGACATGAAAAGTAGAAGGTCATAAGATTCAAGGATTAGGAATATTAAACTTAGAAGAATAAGGAACTCAGAAGTAATAGCTGCTAGACAGTTGTCTTTGGCACATTATCAGTTACTGCAGCAGGGAAAGAATAGTGGCATGTGATTGGCATAGGTATGTAGTTTGAGCCATGTCCATAGATATGTTTGTTCCACTTGCAAAATCACCAAAGTATTTCCAAACTAGACTTTATTATTATTATTATTATTATTATTTTAAGGTCTTTAATAGGTAAGACAGAGGTAGAAGTGGCAGCAGATCATTTTTGGTCTCTTCAGCAACCTTTGGGTCCCAGTTTCTATTAACACAGGAGTTCCATTCTCATGATACTGTTTCTCCAGTACAACATTATGGCATGGCCAGCCCAAGAAGAGGCAACTGGTAGTCTAGCAAATTGTACTCACTAGTGGTGGTTCAGTAAGACATTTTTCTGTTCTTCTGAGTGACCAAATCAGGAAAAAGCATATGAAGTGGCCCTTAAGGTAGGTGGTGTGCTCTGGACAAGACACTGATCTCTACTCTTGCCAGGCAGACCATAAATCATTCTGGAAAATTCCATTTCCATGTGCAGTTGCCTTCATAGATGCTTCACCTGATCCCCAAGTCAGTCAGAGGTGCCATCAGAGCTCAGAGTTCTAGTGCTGCTTCCTATGCCTACTACTCTGGCTACAAAGTTCTGCTGCTGGTAGCCTTTCTTATGGTCCTTTCCGTCACTCTTCTCTGTTACCTGAATCTTTTGCGTAATAAACAGCAAGTCCTGAGGTAGATGAAGAAAGAAATATGAGGTTTTTTTAAACACAAATCCATGTATCTCCTTGGCAATATGCACTCTTTATGATTGTCACCTTTTTCCATTCTAAAGTGGAAAATCTGGCAGTGTTATTCCAAATCCAATTGGTACTGATTAAATCCTTGCTTGCCCTTGTATTTGCCTTGCTCCATGCTGTATTTTACTGGATCACTAAATATGCTGAAAATGTTGTGGTAAACATGCAATTATCTTCAATATTTGTGGGTGAGGTGTTTTTTTTTTAAAGCATATTTTAGTACCTTCTTAATTCTTATTTGAAATAGCCTCTGCTTATATAACCTTTGCTGGTTTCTTTTAGTTCCTAGGCTGATTTTGTAATGAAATCAAATAGAACATCATAATTCTGTGAGTGCACTAATAAAAAAAATATTAATAATCAAATAATACTGTAGTAAAAATATATATGTTTTTACAGCTTAAATTTAGTGAATATTGAGTTTGAATAGTAAGTGCAAAAATGTCCACATACACAAGAAAGGACAGAAAAGAGGCAGTCAAGTCAGAAAGAAAAATGGTTTAGAAAGCAGTAAAAAGTCTGCAGAAGGAAAACATAAAATGTTGATGCAGAAAGTCAAAGAAATAAACAGCAATTAGGAATTTAAAAACCAAATTAATATTATCTTGTTACAAAAGAACACCTGCACAGCATTGACTACTTGCTCTTTTCGCAGCTATTGATTAGTAGGAAAAAAAAAGAAAAGAGAAAATTGCTACTGCCAACTGTGAAAAGGAGCTGACAAATTGACAGTAAGTGCTCCCTCACATGGTGACTATCCACACTATTATTAACACAGCCCATCCTTCCAGATGCTTGTGCTTTGTTTAGTGTTCAGTGATACGATTCTTCATTCCTCCTTGGTTTGTTCTGTATTACACAATAGAGTTTAAAAAAAAAAAAAAAAGACCAGTCGAAACAATAGACTGCAATACCAAAGGGAAGACAGTAAAGTATTTTCCTAGCTTTATTTTTAAAAGCCATTGAAACTTAAGTGTATAAATGCTGACCACTTGTAGTGTTAACAAAATGTTAGCATTTGAGAAGTGGTGGTTTTCTACTTTTTAGAATACTACAGAGCCTGAGTTAATATACTGTAGAGTATAAAACATTACAAGATGTGTGTTTACACATCTAAAAAATTGAATCCCAAGACTCTGTTTGGACTCTGCTTTCAGACTGACTTATAAAATGCTATTTTAGTGAATTAAATACATCAAACATGCAATTATGGCAGACGGAAAACTTGCATGTATGTTTCAAGAAGCAGAGGATTATAGCTGTTGTATTGTGGCTACCTGCTGACTGACTTCTAACAGGACCTAAACACCAATGCAGCAGAAGGCCCAACATATGACCCAGAATAACATGCCAAGGAGTATTTGTTTTGCCAAAGAGTGAAACTACCAGACACTCTCATAAAAATGATAGAACCATCCCCCCCTCCTCACCCAAGCTGTGCTCTAAAGGACTTGGGAAGTATAACCCTGGGGACTTAATGTGTTTTAAGATTTTATTTATTTAAAGAAAGGCGAATTGGAGGGTAACATTTTGGAGGTGTATTTTGGAATGCAATACAGCTGTTTATGTCTGATTCTGCTTAAGCATAGCTCATGTGAAGGGTTCTTGTATGTTTGAAATAGTGCAGCTACAGCAAGCTGCCTGCCTTCCTCTATCATTTCCTGAAAAAGCTTGTTTTGGTGCTGCTTTCATGCAGGAAAATGTATTCCATAAATGAGGCAGCAGGGTATAACTAATCCCAGCTCTGTTCCCCATTCCTAAAGTCTGAAGCTTTTCTTCTGCTCTGAACCATAACTGTGAGATTTCACAAGCAGCAGAAATTAAGCTACAAAGAAAAACACTGAGGAACCTGAACTTTTTTGGAGACATTGGAGAGCATTGGTCTCATTCAAGCAATTTGGCTTCAGCTAGAATCATGTCAGAGTGTTTCTCTGCATCCCCTGTCTGCTCCTGAATGCAGAACAAAAATACATTGTACTTAGTGATCAAATCCACTGGAAGGTGCAACAGGATAAAGAAAGATAGTATTTTCCTTACTTTGTGTGCCTTTCACTCCCTTTCATACTCCCCTTGCCAGCACTTTGGGCCACAGCCATCTGGATCTTCATCAGCTGTTGATATCCTAAATGCATAGTTCGAAATGAGTGCATTGTGGTTTGCATTATTTCATTTGTTTGTTTCTGTGATGAGTTCTTATTTCTAGAAGCAGCATTTTCTTCCTGAGGTTTAATTACTTGGGGTTTTAGCAAATGAAAACCTCTTTCATTGAAAGCAATAGCAAATAATGACAGTGATAAGTATGTTAGTTAAAAGATGATGTTTAACATTAAGTGATACCAATTTTTTTTTTTTTCACGGAGTATCCTTTCCAAGAAAAGGCCACTGTGTTGACTGAAACTTTAGATTTTTAATTTATTTTTTTTTAAGCCTGCCAATGTTAATTGATATTATGCAGCTACCCTCATTTGCTTGGTTCAGAGTTCTATTTAATTAAACTGTCTTCATATGGACTTCACTCACCAGGGAAGCTCCTGAGCTTTTGCAGCTGTATTTATACTAGTCTTATATTAAATGGGTTAGCTAACAAAAAAGTAGTTTGCAACATACAATTTATGTTTGTAAAGTTCCCAAATTACAGTCTGGCCCTCTTCATTGTGCAGAGGAAAGGCTTCCTCAGCACTGTAATAAAAGCCAGAGTGTATGTTGCAGCAGTGCTGTCCAGCCTGTAGTTTGATACCTGAATTTGGTTACTTTGGAATGATGAAGACCACCAATCTCAACAGTATCTACAGTTAACTGAGAAATTCATGAAATGGAACAATTGCTCTGCCCCTGGTGAAAGGATGTCCCCTTGCCCAAATTCTGTTTCCATAAAGTTATTCATTGTCATACTTGTTTTGTTCTGGTCAGCTTTAAAGAAATTCTTTTGATGGTACCTGTAATCAGTTAAAATAGTCTTCTCCTTTGTTTTGTCTCTGATTTGTATGAACTTTAAATGTACACTGGTTTAGGAAAATAACAACAACCTGATGACAGACAGAATAAAATAAGCTTGGCCACCTGCCTTTTCTATCAGTCTGATCATGTTCTTTTGAAGACATAGACTAAACTGCCACTGATTTCAGAGGTGGATTATACACAAATGATTTAAACCCAATATGATATAGTGTTTGTTTTCTTCTAGTCTCATCACTATATGCTTTTAGAAACTCTGCCTTCTAGGTCAAAAGAGAGAAAGGCCTTATAGGTTTGGAACCTTTTTTTTTTTTTTTTTTTTAATTTAACTCTACATAGATATATAGTATACAACTAATTATGATTAAAATTAATTTCTAATAACCACTTTTAATCCTGTGTGGAAGAATGCTTCAGTAGTTAGGTTATGGTACACAGATGACAAATTTAGAGCTGTATGTCTTTGTGAGTACTTTTTCTGGGTACCACTTCACTAGGGTCACTTAAAAATTTTGCAATCTGCCATTCCATGAGGATGTCTGTCTGTTTCTGATGCACCCATTTTATAATTAGTCTTACATTACACAGCAGGATGGACCACTGATCACACCAGGGTTCTCCCCTACACAAGACAGAAGTAAGCACTCAAGGCAAAATTCCCAGCATCTGTTTCTCTTGGTGTGAAATGCATTGGGGAAAAAAAACCCATGAAACAGTCATCAAGCAATTGAGCCAATTCAACCTTTTCAAGATTAAACATTACTCCATAAAATATAGTCTTTCTTACAAATAAGAAAACTTTTAGTAACAATGGTCCAGGAAAAATAATTCCTGTTGCTTGATGTTCTCTGGGCCTTTTTTATAAATTGATGTTTTGAGTGTATAAATAGCCAGTATTACAAATATGGTTTTGGTAAATTCATTCCCAGTGAAGTTGCCATAAAGCAGTTTTAGGTTTTTGTTTGGAGCCCTGTGAAATGTAAAATCCTTGAAAAATCTCAAGAGAAGTTTGCTTTGCCCTTCTGGTAAATATCCCCCAAACAGAATTATGAATTTTTTCCTTGAGCCTTTAGAGATATATGATTAGTGCTGAGATGTCATGCAGCATCAGTGTGAGAATGCCAGCTTATTTGCTATGAATTTTTGTAGTCCAGTAACAAACTGGCAACCCAGTTCTTCTGACTGAGGACCTTTTGTATTCATTTGGTTCCTCAGTATTCAGTTTATACATCAAACAGTGAGATAGTAGCCACTGCATGGATTTTCCAGACACATCCAAAATTGATTATACTGTTTACACAAACGTTTGTGCAAATTCTCTCTCTTACTACAAACAAAAGAACAGTGAGCTCAGCTCTGATGCTCTACAAACCAAACCTGTCATGGTCACTGGGTGCGGGAAGGATGGTTAAGGTTATTCCTTCTTTTACCAGCACATCTTGGGGTAACTTAATTTGGATGCCTTTACATCTCTGCTTCCAGATGAAGAGGTTTACTGGTCTGCTGCACAAACCAATATACTCATTCTCACTGTATTTACATTACATTATTTGTGTATCCTTACTGTTTCTGTATAAGGCAAGAATGATATGTGGGTGAACAAACTCCTCCCCCCCCCCATCTCCTTTTCTAGATGCTTGGACTGACACTAATCTTTACACATTTAATCAAAAAGACATTTGTTAAAAAAGCCACTACTTATCCCAGAAGGCACTGTGGATGAGAATAAACTGAAGGAATGAAAAATCCCTTGAGACATTTTGTTGCTGTGTCCATGTTACTGCACTGGGACACAAAGTAGCTATTAAGAAGATGGTGACTTTGGGTGTCAAGAGCAAGACAAAGTCTCTAGAAGATAGGGATGAGCTGTAGTCACTAATCTGAATAAGAGTGTAGTTCACTAGGAAAGGTAAAATGATACTGGTCAAAGTGTCATCAAAGTAATAAATGTCAGCAATGTCAACAAAATAAATATAACATTTAAATCAAGGTATTTAACTGTTTTATATCATTACAAAGGATCTATATACCGAATCCAGCAGACAAAGTATGTTGGTGCTGCTTGTTACATAGGGAGGAATTTCTTTCATAATTGGGATGAAGAAGATCCTCTTCTCTTTCTTTTCATTAGTTATCCAGAATGCACTTGCAAAAGAGAGAACACACACTGGGATGGAAACAACTCTGGGAAAGCCTCATCTATTCTCTGGCTTTGCCTTTCCACAGCTCTAGAGAAAACAGAGAAATTGAGTATTATATTTCCAATTCAGAAAATGCTTAAAGTCATAGCTCACTGATTTACAGTGTCAGCGCCCATAACAGCTACGCTTTGTAGCAGAGGGAAGAGACAAGATGGTGTGTCAGCTTTCTTTTGTGGAGCTATGTCTGTATTTAAGGGGTACAGTAAGTTGTTATGTGCACTACAGAGTATAAGCAGTTAGAGTTACCCCATCAGGGAGTGTGGCCCATTGAGTTATCAGTTCAGCTTTCTGGTACCTTTTCCACTTAACTGATTTAAGTGAAATAATATGTGACCTAAAATCTTGAGAGCCCTGACCCTGCCAGTATCACTAAGGGTTGTTACTTGGGGTTGTTGCTTGTGTCATATAATTATGATGTGTCTGATTTTTATCCAATCCTCTGATTTCTATTTGACTTCAAAATAATTTAAAAAGTGAAATAACCCTACTCTTGCAATCTGATTACAAAATAATAATAAATAAGGCATGCTTTGGCTTGAAAATGTTGGAATAATATATTTGAAGATTTAGGGAAATGAAAATGCTAATTTGATACATTCAGCGTGAATTCAGTGATAGTTTCAGTCATCCCAAATGTACATTTTTGGTGAATAAAAATCTCTACCCAGCTCTCCCTGCACAGTTGTCAGTTAATTAGTGGAAATTATAAGGAGAATGATTAAAACTATGTAACAAGAAAGTATTGCCATATATACCTGTCCTCTATTTCCTTGGCTTCACTCACATGTGTACACAAAGTGTTACCAGATGACTAACAGATGACATTGTGACAGTGATGTTAAAAGAGCTTTGATGAAAAAAATGAGATGTCTAGGTTAATGTTCTTCTGGGCAGAATATAATTACCTTGGAGGCTGTCTCAATATGGTTAGTAAATAAGCAAGTTTAATTCTGACAGTAATTTCTGGTGTTCTTAGCACTGTGGTTTGATAAAACACTAAGCAACTCCCAGGCTGGTAGGGCTGGAGCACAGCTTCAGCCATAAGAAAGGAGGTTCTGATCTCACAGAAGCTCACACTGGCAGTGCAAATTCCCTGTAAACAGCTGACTTTTTTATATCAGATTAGCTCTCCCATTGCATAGAGGGTCAGATATTGTCTGTTCCCTCATAGCTTACATAAAGCTGGCAGAGACTCCAGATTACATGTTCATTGTTGAGTCTGACACAACGATGTGGTTGGTCAGTGCCCAGATTTTACTGAGCATGGAAACAAGGCCTGGCTACTGAAAATGCAGTCCCCCAGAGCATCTCTGTATGCTGGGGAGACAAGATCCATACAGATCCACACTGGCCAATACTCTGAACTGGGCATTTTGACTGCTTGAAGGTTTGAAAAGTCCCTTTACTAGGTTACTGATAATGTGATGCTATAGCCACTCGGTCACACAGACTGGCGTGAAGCAGACATTTCTGAAATACCAGTTGAAGTGTAATTCAGCGTATCTAATCTGAAATAGAACTGGCACTTTTTCCAGATGTCTGTCTGTGCTAAGAGTTGTGCAAACCTCAGTAAATGTTTTCTTTCAGGATGATTGTGTTAAAACTGCTGCAGAAGATTCTGACTACTCTCACTGTAGTTTGAATAGTTAAGTTTAGCATAAGCTCAGGTAGCTAAGAAACACTGAAATCAAGTGAACTATGACAGTATCGTAATTAAGATATACACTTTAGCATGTTACCTTTAAACCTAGAGCAGAAAATCAAACCAAAGTCAACAGTGGAGACAAATGAGGCAGGAAAAAGTACAGTGACTCAAGAGATCCCTGCTTCCTCCTCTCCTTCTGAACAGTCCTCATAAAGCAGTTCTGCTTCAGGTCTTGACTTTAATTGGAGCCCAGCACAAAGCACAAACCCTCCCAAGGCTTGTAAACCTCTCTTTCAGCTAGAGCTACTTGTCCACATACCTTTTAATGACAGCCAAGCTAATAAGCATTGCATGTCTTCCCAAGTGACAAAACTTGCTCATCTGCCAAGATAAAAAATTTGGAAGGCTGTGAAGTGATATAACTTGGGGACACCTACTGTGCTGATGTATTTTAAGCACTATTACACAGACTTCTGCTGGTGATTTGAATTCAAGGTATGTTGTTTGGTAATTGGGTGAACTAGTCTCTTGGGACTAATACAAGCCTATGCAGGAGCCAGGACTGATTTGACTGGACCACGCATAGCTCCTGTAATGAAGAATGCTGCTCTGTTAATGTGATTTTACTTCTTATATGAAATTATTAGAGAAGCACCACAGAAACTGGAAGACCCCACATCTGCTTTGACCATCAGATAGAAGACATGTTAGAAGAATGACATCTTAGGGCCATACCTCACACTGCCGCTTTCCCCATGCTCATGGTCCTCCACCCTCCCCAGGAGGGCACCAAGCAGTAGAGCAACACTCAGGTTCTTGGCCCTTTTGCTAGGCACATCATTAGTGGCCTAATGATATGGACCTATGGAAATGGGACAAGCACCACTGCTTCTACAGCACTCAGCCAGAGCCATCTCTTCTGGTCAAGAACAACCCATTTGAGATTTGGGTAACAAAAAGTCTCCATGGATCATGTCAGTGGCTCCTGTACTATCCAGTCCATTAAACAGACTGGCCCAGAGTCTGGTCACAGTTCCCTGTGTGTAAGCCTGGCTCTACTCCAGAATTACAGCGGACTAAATGAGCTAAAAAAATCTGGCTGGTTGCTTTCAATTCTTCAGCAGTCCTTTAAAATCAAGAGGGTTTACTGCAGCTTTTAGTTTGGGGTTTTTTTTAGAGCAGCTCCTCCAGGTTGCCAGCAGTATGGCACAGACATATTGGTGCTAAGAAATACCCATTAGCAAACTTACTCAAAGCTGTTTAGAGATGCAATACATCCTTCTGTTGATTGTGGACAGATAAATAGAAATAGTGGAGTAGTTTAATGTCTAAATACTGCTTATTTTTGGGTTTAATCTTTGTTTTATGTGTGTGTGTGTGTATCTGTGTAGAAGACTATGATAAGCCACTGCCTATCTTAAGCAGTTTAATATTGACAGAAAACATTTTTTTTTCCCCAGAAAATGATCTAAATTTTCATATGTCTTAAAACATATTGAAAATTGTCTTGTGGTTTATTCTGATCTGTAAGTAATTATGTACTAGAAGTCTCCTAATCTATGTGAAGAGGCTACTGGTAGTTCATGACCATGGGCAGGCTGGTGGCAAAGGAAGTCTGCTGTGTGAAAATACATTTAATACACTTGTTCTAAGCCTGAAGGAAGATATCCATTAGACTAACAACAACAACAACCTTATTCCTAAAGCTAAAGAACCTTTTATTTTGCACCTGAGATCTAACCTGTCTTCTTGACACTAATCAAACAAACAAAACCTTCATTTCAGTGGCCACTCTGCTGGCTGCTCAAGGTCTTTAACTAGCAATATGCAGTCTGTCAGTTTCCTCTTTTTGGAACAGAAACAGAAGTTCCATAACTTTGAGGAAATTTTGTACATGTTTTCGTTATAGTTATGACTAACTCTTGTATATTACAGAGTGCCCAGCTGGGCTTTTGAGAAAACAGTCACTCTCATTCCTTTACATATTTCTTTTTGGCCAAGAGCTAACACTATTTTGGACAAGTTGCTTCAAGATATGAGATTGTGTACAAAACCACAGTTTGTAAAAATTGTGTTGGGCTCCCTTTTGTGATGTAACAGTTTCAGGGGGAAGAAAAACAACTGGTAATCTCTCCAAAGCACAAGATTCAGGCATCCTCATTCCATAGTCCTGTCTTTGCTATGTCTACATAATTGCTGCTACAATTTGAATTCAATTAAAAGCTTTTAATTGGTCATGCTTCCAAATGTTTCAGAAATACCATTCATTTTCAGACATACTTAGAGGTCTGTCATCCTAACATAATTTTAGTCTGACACAAAGGTCAATTACACTAATTGTTCAACAGGAATTAACCTCTTATGCATCATCAGATCATTACCATTGTGATGTTCATTTCGCAAAGATCTGCTCCTTTCCTGTATCTGTAACATAAACAATGCTGAGCCACCAGCACCTGCAAACCTTAGTACTGCCTAGGAAAGAACTACTTTATTGTCTTAGAAACAGATATAAATATTTAATATCCTTCTAAACTGATTGGAATATTGAAATATGCTGCAGAAAGACAGGTCACCTTCAGATGCAGAATAACAATACCAATTTTATGATTAAAATTAACTTTGCCCTAAACAAAGTTAATTCTTATTAATGGAGCAAATGGTTATCTGTGTATTGCCAGCTGTTAAAATGAGATTTAAAGAGCTTTTCATCAGCAGATTTCAAAGTTTATGCTTCTGAGATCATTCTGAGGACACACACTCATATTTCCATTTAAGACCTGCTTCTGCAAGTCCATTCAGAAAATGAAGTGATCAAAATGATTTGGTGTGGATGCTAAAATAACTACTGCCTGGAATTTTCCTTCTGTGGGATCACAAAGACTCCCACCAGCTGTGACCTTGGTGGCAGCTGTTTGTAAAACGGTAGAGAGGTGTTTGACTATGGGTGCTGTGGCACCCCAGCCAATCACCCCAGGGGGTGGCTGGCTTCTTGTCCAATTACCTTGAGGTTAAAAGGGTATAAAAGAGCTGTAAATTAATAAATAAAGGCTTCTTGGCATCTTGGAGAAGAAAATCATTTCTTCCTCACTCTTTCTCCTCCTCCAGCAACTGGCAGATAAGCAACAATTTGAGTATTGTAACTGAAGAGGCACAGGTACATGTGCAGGACCCAGTTCAGGTGCTTGTGAGACAGTGCTGGAAGATGAGCTCCTAGGGGAAGTTCTAGGGGGGGCTCTAGGTCAGCTGGAAGAGGGGTGAAATCCAGCCATAAGAAAAGTCAGAGAGGATAGAAGGAGGGAGAAATTAGCTAGTTATGATTTTGACACTGGCTTAAAAGAGGTCTTGCCAATTTCAACAAATAATGTTTTCTCCTGCCCAGAAGATCATAATTTTTAAGTGAAGGTAGCTGCAATAGAGGCATGCGACACCCATGGCCAGTTTTCTCTATGCACTGAAACCACAGCAAAGCCCTGGGTTTTGACAGATAGCTCATATCAGACACTGTAAAACTGCGACGATTATGCACAGGGCTGGAATCAGTGGGGAGCTGAAGGTTCAGATGCTCACAGGAGGTGAGCTTTGTGCTAGCTGCAGTGAAAGAGGAGATGGGGCCAGGCAAATCTGGCAGCTGTGCTAGAGCCCACACTTTTTTTTGAGATTATTTGAAGCACTATATGTCAATGGAGCAGCTTCCAGCTACCAGCTCTTTTCTCTCTCCCCAATAATCAAGCAAAAGAACTGAATAAACCTACTTCCAGACACTTAGGATGTTGGCTCATCAATAAAACAGCAGCAGTCAGTGGCCAGCTCACCTACATGACTCCTCGGATATCCTGCCAAAGCATTCCTTGAAACTTCCCAAAACTGATGGAAATTATCTCCATATAAAGAGATGGTTTATTTTGTTTAAACTGGTATAGCCTTCTTCATAGCATCAGGATCATCTGCTTAACTTTTTTTTTTTTTCAGAACAGAAATATCAGCACAGACATGAAAAGCTGTGCAATTAATTTTTCAGGAAGGGAAAGCAGAGTCAGTGGGGGAAAAAGAGCACGATAGCAGAAAACCTATAGGCAGGATGACAAAACTCTGGAGTATGACACATGCAAAAGTCAATGTATCTTAGTATTCAGTAGACAGTTGGAGCGTGATGATAGAGGAGAGAAAACTGAAGCCATCTGAAATTAAGTGAGGCAGGGCAGACAATATAGTGGTTACAGGAACAGTATGTCTACTGCCTGAAGTAGCTACACTTAAATCTGCTTGCCAGTGGAAGTGCAGTGGAGTTATCATAGTGTTCTTGCGGCTTGTGTCTAGTGGGATTAAGCAATGAGATGAGGAACAGAAAGTAAAAACCTACATAAAGACAAAAAGGTTTTCTTTAGCTGGGAGTGCAAAGCCACAGTCCTAACTTTTTTTTTTTTTTTTTTTCCTGATGAATGGTGTACTTTCTATGCCTCGTTTACGGCTGTTTGCTAAACATGCATACAGGGTTAAGTCATTAAATGTTTCAGACAGTCCTTTCACGCCGGACAGTCCTACTGCCATTTAAAGGCTTCAGCAGCAGAAGAGGGCAGAGATCAGCGCTCCTGGCAGGGTTTACGCGGGCGGAGGCCGCGCTAGGCGATACCGGTCCGTGTGGCTGTTCCTAGCTCAGGAAAGGAGGGCTTTCTGCTGCTGCCATCTGCCTTTTCAAATCAGGCGACAGCCTCTCTGGGAGCTCGGCAGTACCGCACGGCGGGTCAGCCGGGCTGAGCAGAGGGAGGGAGGGCCGCGGCGGCCCGCGGAGTGACAAGGCGAGGAGTCGCGTCGCCTCCAGGTCGACTGGACGCCGGACCGGCGCTGAAGAGGAGGCTGCGTCCCAGACGGGTGCAACGCAGGGTGCTGCCGGCAGCCTCGGCCGCGGTGAGTGCTCCCAGGCGGGGGTCCCCGCTTTCTCGGGTTGACGAGTATTTCTGGTTCAGAGTCCGGTGGGGTTTTTTGGACGGGGAAGAGTGGTTGCTGCTTCTGTTGCTTCTGGGAGCCCGGCGGGGCCAGCCGCGGGGCCGTCTGAGGAGCGCAGGGGACCCCAGGGCGAAGGAGCAGCCGCGCGGCGAGGCGCGGGCGAGAGCCAATGGGGCTGGCGCGGCCGTGTGACAGGCGGGGCTCCCCCGCCGGGCCCGGGGCGGGCAGCCGGCACGGCGCGCCGCTCGGCAGAAGCATCCGCAGCTGCGGGGCTGACACACGCCTCCATCCTCCTCTTCCCCGGCAGTGAGGGAGGCCGGCGGGCGGAGCGGGGGGCGCCGCCGCCGCGGCAGACAAAGCAAAGATGGCAGGGATCCTCGCCTGGTTCTGGAACGAGCGGTTCTGGCTGCCTCACAACGTCACCTGGGCGGACCTGCAAAGCACGGAGGAAGCCGCTTTCCCTCAGGCAGAGGACCTCTACCTCGCCTTCCCCCTGGCCTTCTGCATCTTCATGATCCGGCTGCTCTTCGAAAGGTACCGAGCCGCCTGCGCCGCCCCGGGCTCGGCGGGGCTGGGCGGGCCGCGCGGGCAGCTACCGGTTGAGGGGGAACCTCGGCTGCCCGGCGTCTTCCTCCTGCCGCCGGTTCTCTCTCGACCTTGCCGGGCTCCTAACGTTTTCCCTCCCCCATCGGTCGGCTGTATAGCGGGCCCGATACAGGAAGGTGGAGGGGTTCGGGAGGCAGCTGACTCTCCTCTCCCGCTGCCTGCAGCGCGGCCCGGCGCGGGCGCTAGGAGGCGAGGTCTCCCAGGGCATGGGCGCAGCCTTCCCTCCACCTGAGGCGGCCGCGGCCCCCCTTGGCCCAGCGTTGGTGATTGGGGGCAGGCTCTCCAGCGCTTGCTCGCAGGCCTCTCCCCGCAGGCAGCGGCGGGGTCCAGAGCAGCCTCCTCAGGGAAGCCCTGTACGAAGCGCTGTGGGTCGGGCGAGAAATGGTCCCGGCAGGAGAGTTTGCTTGCTGACCCGCCACAGGGCTCACGCCGCAGGGTCGGTCTCTAGAGAGCAAACGGGTGAAGCCCACGCCGCTTGCCCTGTGCGGGGCAGGACTTGGCCTCCGTCCCCCCGGCGGAGCGGGGAAGCCCCGGGCGTGCCTTGGGGAGGGGAGGTTTGACGGAGAGCCCGCCAGCCTGCGGGCAAGGCGCTGCTGGGCGTCTGAGCAGAGTTTTGTTTGGCCGGTTGATGTGGTAGCGGTGCGAGCGGGTCGTGCCGGGTATGGGAAATACAAGTCCTGTCAGGACGTCAGATCTCCGTAAAGAAACGCTCCAGACGCTGTTCAGCGCTGAACCAAACTCGCCGCACTTGGAGATTGCTGAGTTCAAAATACGCATTTCACAAACATGTAAATAGATATACATGTGTCAGCTTAGTGACTGGTCACTAGCAATGAGTATTTTCTGCTTCCTTGCGGGTATTTAACAGAGGCCGCTTGTTACAGAGAGGTAGCTGAAGCGAAGTGAGTTGCCTACTTGCACCCGCTGTAGTGCTGCCTGATAAAGGTGGTGGTCCCTCCATCTGCAGAGAACAAAAGAACGATTCCCTGTGCCAATACCTGCGGTTTTTTCTGTGCTATCTTCCTAGGCAATGGTATTAGAGTAGTCTAGGAAGATAAAGACCAGTAGTTACCACAAGATAGGCTATAAAAATGCTTTAAAAACCGTGAAAGAGCCGATCTGCCAGGTAGCACTCCACATATCCTAAGTATTCCCTTTCCTTGGTTAGAATATGGCACCTCGGCTGTTGGTTTGTGACAAACTTGTCTGTCCTCATGACTCAGTTGAGAAGACCATATTTGTTTAAAAAATAAGGTCTCGTGGGCTGTTGTTAACTTATGTGGCTTTACAGATTTACTGAAAAAGACAGCAAAACTTGTTAGCAGCCTGAAAATCCGAGGTTATCAAAATTTCATTTAAGAACTTATCCTGAGTTGAATACTGCAACATAGAATTTTAGTGCCAAGTATTAGTTAGATAATGTCAAATCATTAGTGGGTTTTTACGTTGTTTTTTTTTTCCCTTTGCAGTCTGCACAATGTGTACTTTAGAGAGCTGAAAGTGGGTGCGTGATGTTGCATCTCTTGCCATCTGAACTGCAATATGTGTCACAGCAGGGCTGTGTTTAGATGGAAGAACAGTTAGTCAGGGAGACAATTTCAACCTAAACTTAGAATCACATTATTTCTGCTAGTTCTGATGGGACAAGTTTTAGTGTTGTAAAAGCTACTCTGATTGTTTAGTAGTTTGTATCCACTCTGGTTATTTTTCTTCAAATAACTTTTAATTTTGCAGTGCATGATAGTTTTAAGTGTTAATTATACTGATGAGAAATACAGTACATCTTACAATTCTTTTATATTCCTTAAGCAGATTTTGAAATTT
>JAOEGS010006635.1:1262-28059 GCA_025447755.1 Corythornis vintsioides | reverse complement strand
TATCTAGTTGTCAGGGCAAACTTTTTTATATATAATTATATTTAATCTTATATTTATTTTAGCATCAGTTATTAAGGTGATCTTTTAATGTGGAATCGTGTCAAGAAAAAAAAAATCAATCCATACAAAAAAAAAAAAAGGTAAATTATCAATTATTCACACAATTTCAGTCAAAACCCTTTTGAACATATCATTACTAGAATTAAAACAAAATTTAAAAAAAAAAAAAAAAATGCCAATGCCAGACTGCCTACTCATTTGATTTTTTCTTTCAAGTACTACAGAGTAATTGTTGCTCTTATAGCCAATCTGTATTATGGACAGTTGGCTACACACAGCACTAAATTTTTTTTTCCTGCAAGACAGCTTCTCCAGAATTCAGTTCTCTGAATGGGTATGCACAGTATGTATGATTTACAGAATTTGCTCATAAATGCACACCCTATGCAAGTAAGATTATAATACTGTTCAATCCATACTGTGCTACAACACTCCATCTGCTTTTGTTTATTTTAATAGTTGCTTAACTAATGTTTATGACAACTATAATATTTACTAGCAAATAATTCAGCTTTCCTTGCAGATATGTTATAATGATGCTAAACAGCCTCAGGACAAGAAAAGATCTTCTGGACCTGGTTATAACCCCATTACCTGATTTTCTGTTTACAGTCTCTATGGGATATTAGTTATCATTAAATCTGTGAAACACTGGTCTTTGCAGAGTATTAATTCTAATGAGCTTAAATTGATCAAAGTAAACAATAATTTAGAGCACTAAATATGTCAACTTTGTTAAAACGCATAACAACAAACATTTTATTACAGTTGTTTCATGAAACTATTTTCTAGCACTGGATTTCTTTTTAGCTAATTTCTTACTAACCAAACCCCAAAGTATCATGGATCTTGATTGCCTCGTTATCAGTTCCTCTCTATGATTTTTCTTTGGATTAGTGTAACATTACAGAATCACAGCATCAGAGAATAATTACGTTTGGAAAGGACTTCATATATCACCAAGTCCAAGTATACCTAAAAAAAAAAAAAACCCAAAACAAAAAACCCAACCAAAACCAAACCAAACATTCATCTGCCTACCACTATCTGAAGCATCCTACTTCCACTTTCCAAATGCTGGTACAGCTTTTTAAGACTAGAAAATTTTTCTAGCACTGAAATGTTCTTAAAAATACTTAACCAATTCCTATCCTTAAATAATAAAGATCTACATCACTCCAATGTTTTATGGATGTTTTTCATTCTCAAAGATTTCTTATTTTCTTCTTATTTCCACAATACCAAAAGATTAGTTTTCCTCTGCAGATTTATTTCGTTTTCAGATATATATTCATAATTGTTCATTCATACCAGTTATCTTTTTCCTTTTATTTGTTATGTATTCTTTTGCTTATATTGTCATTTTTTATTTCACTGAACTAGGCTTGTTTCAAACATCAAAATTATCTCTGTGTTAATTTAATTATCTCTGAAGTTCTCTGTATTTCCCCCAAATGCCTACAGAGCAAGGCAGAACTTTTTTAACTGGTTAGACATAAAACTATCTAAAACACATAGGTAATAAGCTAAAAAAAATTATCTGGGTGTTTATTGTTTTCTTGGTGGTTTTTTTTTTTTTAATAATCTGGCAGTAGATAGGAAGCATGAAGACAAGAGAATGTTCCTAAAAAGTACTGGAAAGGATACCTACCTGTTGTTAGGTATCCCATACTGAGTGACAGTATCAAAATATTCAAGTATGAGATGACAACTCAAATTTAACTCTTCTAGAATTCAAGATGCCCCTAGTAAAAACTAGATAAATTTTTAATCAACTTGTGCTCAGCCCTAATACTAAGGGCACTACCAAGAGATTTTCTGTAATTTAAAATATACTGTTCCTTGCATCTTTTTCTAATGGCCTTGTGGAATCAATTAAAGTCTATTTTCCTGCTGGAGGCCTGATGATGCAACCTCTTTACACAATGAAATCATTCACATGACTAGTCACACTAAAAACAGAAGTTTTCAAAGTGATTAAAAAGTTGGAAAATACATTGCCTATGGTCAGTCCACCCAATTTGACTATTATTGCAGACATTCTTTGGAGCATTTCAATGACAGCTAAATACACAACCAGCTGTTTCAGCAGAAACTTGACAGCTGAAATATATAAATATATTTTGCAAATATATTTATAAATACATCAACAGAAAACCCACACTCCCAAAAATGGGTGGTAAACATAAAAATTATAATCCTAATAACATCCCTTTCAGGAAAATAAAAGACTCCCATGCTCAGCTCAAACAAAAATGAACAGTACTGCTTTGAAATGCCTCAGGATGTGATGTCTCCAACTTGGTTTTCATGACAATGACATAGCACCACTTTACCTAAACACTGTTATCCAGGATTAGCCTGTGCACACTCTGGGTTAAGTCTCACCCTATTGCCTTAAATTTTGAAAGCTGATCTCTATTCCTGCATTTTCTTTCACAGTTCTACAGTACTTTTATAAGGTGTTTTAATATTAGAACAGTTTGCTTCATGTATAAAAAAAGTCACTAGGGTCACCTACTGAAATCTTCAGATAAAAATACCACACTGCCCCTTAGACTTTGATCAAATGTCCAGCCATCCAGATTATGTGCAAAGCTGCACACTGTGCAGAGCTGCAAGGAAGAAAAGAAGCAGTATTTCCAATGCTTTGGTTAATCTACTGCTTTTTACAGGCAGCAGTGTGAAAATATACAAGGCAGGACCAGTAACAGCCAGTTGTTCCCAAGGGAGATAAACAGGGAAGAACATCCTGCACCCTTCCAAAACACAGAATACCTTAAAATCCCAGACCATACCTGGGATGCATATGACTCAGGGTCATATACTGTCAGGGTCAAACCCTACTGACACTTAAATACCTCCAAGCCATTCTGCCTATCTGAGAGTGTTGGCCAATATGCTGTCTGACAGCAGCTACTGGGTTGTCAGGGTGAAGAGAATCAACATTGACCTCATGAAGAAAAAACAAAGATCCGATATTAAATTTTCCTCAGTATCCATTTTTTCACTCAAATCCATTTTCTTCTCTGCAGTATGGTATTTGAAATGTCTGGCTTCTACAAAAACTTCACCATATCCAATGCAATTTATCCTATGGAAAATAAAAATCTAAATAAACCATCACCAACTTAATTGCAAAAAAAAAGATCGTTAAGAAAGTATAATGTACCTATGCAAATCTGGCATGAGATGTCAATGTTTTGTTTGTTAAGATTGTCTTCAACACATCATGTTTGTTTTTAAGAATTTGTTCTTTTGTTTTCTTGCTAAACTGGGTTGAGCAAAACATATTCCCAGCAAGTTCAGCCCCGCCAAGTCCTCCTGGATTTACACAGAAGTGTTACATTACACATCCATGAAGGATGTCCAAAGCTGCTTTCTTCTACAGAACACAACTAGTACATCACTTATTTACAATTTATTTTTTTTTTCCCAAGATAGACAATACACAAGAATCACAAAGTATTCCAGTATACACAATCACAAACTGATTTTCACATCTTCACATCACTTAACTGAAGATTACATTAAGTGCTGATATTATTTTAATGTTTGTTTAGGCCTTTATTTTCTTACAGAGAAAATGACAGACATTCTTCATAATGACAATGAGGATAAAGTGTGATTCCAAAGCATTTCCAAATTAAACCTTTGATGTCTTCTGTGTTTATTATTATCAATATGCCAGTGCTTTAAATATGCTTCTTATTTAACACAGTTTCTCTGTTCTTCAATAATTATAATACATTGCTATACTGGTCAGTAGGACAACTTTTTAAATTCAGATGGAGTGGTAACAAGAGTTTATGCATAAATTATCTCTACAAAGAAGAAAATGTCACTTAAAATCAGGCAATAAGTCTAAAGGAATGATATAGTTTAACCTAACAGCCCACTCGAAGTAATTTTGTAAATATACTGCCTTAAAAAGTAAGAAAAACAGAAGAAAATTTGCAAGCATAAGAAAGTCTATAAAGCTTTGAGTTACTGGGGTTTTAAGAGATTTACATTACTTTCTTAGGGCTTCTGTACTTCCACCCAGTTATAACCAAAAAAGAATTACATGTGATCTGAATGCCCATTAAGAATTTAAAGTGGGATAAATAAAAGAACTCTGCATTATAGGAGTGATTTTTTAGTATGAGTTATGGGGCAAAAATCATTTAATTTGATGGATATTCTGAAAAGTGACTATAGCTAAAATAGATGTAATAAGAAGTCTAGATGAATGTGTTTAATAGGAGTGCTTTTAAAAATTAAAACTGTAACAAAATGTTAATGGGTATATGGTAGTGGCACTTACAGTAGTAAATCTTTGGGGGAAAAAAATGACACATGTATGAAAAATGTATTAAGTACTAGCCCAAATTTTAATAAAATAACAATAAAGCAGGGATCTGAACTCCAGAAAGTTCACACAAGGTCCACATAATGCTTACTGCAACTTAGGCCAAGCAACAGTCATCTTTATCAGATTATTTTCTATTTTTTATCAGTAAAATTACTCTCCTAAAAATTTGTCAAACCTGCATTTCTGTCAGAAGCTCTCACAAGCCAGAGGATCAAAGAATCATGGTATCTTTTTTTGTCTATGTCCCCTAGATAAGATGAGAAAACTAAAGCACTGGTGTCTAACAAAGAGTACAAAATGCCTCCAAGAAGACAGCAGTGCCCTGTCCTAAAAGCACTTCCCAAAGATTAGGCACACAGAGGGCTCGAGATTTGCTTTCCCCTTCCCAAAGCCTTACTCAAAATAGGTAAGAAGCAATAAAAAAGTATTACATTGCAACTCCCCTGTACTAGCTGCTGTGCATGTCATGCTTTGCTGCCATAAGTACCCCACAGATTGATCAGAGGTCTAATTTAATTCAAACTATGGATTTTTGTGTGGAAATGGGAATTGGTTAAAAGCAGTATTAACATTGCACTTCAAGCTAACGATGCCACAATGAAAATTCTGCATCCATTTTATAAATGGGAGGAAAAAAAACCCTCCCTCCTTGACATAGCTAATGAACAAATATATGTACTAAGTACATTTCTTTATTTGCACATTTATACTGACTGCTATCTGCACTGATTATACAGGACCTTGGCCTCTGTCCTGCCTCTGCAAACTCAGTTGTCCCAACATTACAGCAGAGCCCCCAACCAGGAAAAGTTATTTACACCATGCAATGGAGCTATGACATAGATGCTTAAAATAAAATAAATAGTACAAGATTCTCCCCAGAAATAAAGTCAATATGTTGGAAAAGATAAGAACAGAGACAGACAAACCTGGCTATCCATATTAGTTCTAGCTTTCTCACAAACAAATTGTCCAGTGATCTTAAACTCGTAACTTCTTACAAGTTCCCACAGGATTAAAATTAATGTCATATTTGGAAAATAATTACTTTTTGATGTTGCTCGTTGGTAGTGGTTTTTTTGTGTGTCCACATTTTAATCTGAAATAAACATCTGAAGAGCTCCATGTGACAATGATCAGAAGCAAGACCTAATGAAAAATTATTACCTGAATTTAAAAAGATGGTCATTTTCTCTGCCAAAACTGACTTAAATCAGCAGAACTTTGAAATCTGACATTGACATGCACTCATACTGCACAAGATCCAGTTTTAATGTAGTTGCCAGAGAAATGCAGTTCTGCTACAGATCATTACTGCATACCTCATGAGCCTGATTCACCAACACACTCAGATGCAATTACAAAATAAAAGCCATATAAATGCAAAATGCTTCTTTAAGAAGGCTGTCATGTACTGTTCCTGTGCAATAAAGAGCATTCAAATATTGATACATGGCACCAAGACCATCTCATTTCTCAGTTATGATAGTACTTTTAATTTTTCCTTTTAACACACTGTTCACTTGCATGAAGTCCACAATAATAACTAAAAATAGCATCCAGTTTAAATAATAGGATGTGAACCTCAGAAAAAAAATCTCACTGATTGCAGACAACAGAAATATGAAAACTTCCTTGATAAGACTGCCTCACTGACTGTCACGTGCCTTCCTTCCTCTGCCTTCTAGTTCCAAGTTCCAAACAAAGTTCCAACTCCCTTTTCCCCTAAAAGTCCTATCAAAACTCCTTCCAAACTCTAACAGCCCTGAAATGCTTCATTTTTGTTTTGTTTTATATTTCTCTCATGGAACAATCAGAATGCTGCAATTTTTCTTCATTAAAGGAATCTTCTTGACCTCGATGCCAAGACAATTTTTTTAGTGCATGCTGCTAAATTACTGGGTATCAGAAGCTTCCTTCTCCGTTGACACAGGATCTCAATATTTCTGAATCAGCTGAGTTTTGTTCAAATTTGAGAACAGGAAAAATACCCTAGCAGAACTGAAAGGCAATGCAAAAAATAACAAATGGATCACAAAAAGTAGAAATAACTGGTATGAAAAGTAACATATGAAGACAAGTGAAAATCCACTGTTTTTCTCTACTGCAAAAGGATATTTTATGTTACTTAATGCCTAAGCAACCACACGCTTATTGATTCTGAGGAATCATTAATTATTCAAAACTAATAAATTAAATTCAGTAAGATATGGCAGGTAGCTTCCTTGAAGGTAGAATAGTTGACATTAGCTGCAAACTGGGCAGCAATTCTATCGATCAGTTTCTAGGGAAAGCATTTTAGTACCTTCCTTATGACATTTTTTTCCTGATTACCAGGAACTACTTCAGACTTTTTTTTCAGATTGCTCAATCAATACTGTCCACTTTTCATGGTCTTTTTACACTTCATAACTCTCTCCCCATTTACAACTCACACCTAAAGGTGGTAATTCCATAATACTTTTGAAATACAATTGTGATGTGTTAGATAAATACTAAGAAAGTCTTCATCTCTGAAACAAAGCAGATGAGAATAGTATTGACTGGAGATCATCATCATTTGAAAGCTGGTATGTGAAGATGTGCAACAAAAAGACAGTTTCAAATCACTTGACATGGTACAAAGCAAAGGATATCCTAAGTTCCTTTAGCATTTAGTAAGTCAAAGAGGTTACATACAGAATGAGAATAAAAATGTTTGTCTTGAACCTAACTGTCAGACGATGATTAGGTCATGCTGACAGGGAAACATAATGGACCATGTTCTTCCAACTTGTGTTCTTCAGATAACTAGAGGTAGTTCTGGTTTCCAGTTCAGCACACCAAAACATTCTACAAGGGCTATTTTAAGGTTGATTTTTTTCTTCACAGAAGTAAAGTAACATTGATACAGGAATGAAATTTAAAAAGAACTTTTTAATTAAACTTTTAGCATTCATTCAACATTCTAGGCATTTCAATATTTTTAGCACCCATCAAGTAAGCTTTCCTGTCTCCAAGGTTTACTGACTACAAACAGTGCATAAATCATAGGAGAAAGCCTTTTAAGAACAGACGGATTGTTGTTATTTTTTAAGTGATTTATATGATCAAAGCAAATTATGTGGGTAGGGATTTGCAGTCTTCCAGCATGCCTCAAGCCTCATGAGGGACTTCAGACTACTCTAGCAGAAGAAACATTATTTATACAACAGGTGTATTTGAGGCAGAGCTTAGAAGCTATTTCAACAGTTTGCTGTAGCTGTTTGCTTCTGACTGCTACCTGATCTCATTTTAGTCTGATTTTAGGAATGTAGGATTTACTTTATTGCATCAGGCTCATATTTCATGCAATACAGGAGGTTTGATATAATGATCACAAGGTGCTCCAGAAAGACACAGGAAAACTCCATACCAAATCAAAGAGGAATAATTCTTCCCTATTCATAATTCACTATATAATATCCAATAGTTGAAGCATTGAAATCCTTCAATACAAAGTTTTTGTCTCCCTTCAATACTCTTTTTATTAGTATTACACTCCAGTATATCCTCAGTCTCCAAATACTTCAAATTATTTTAAAATTTAAGGGTGGCTTCCCAGTGAGTGCTAGTTTCAATTTACTTTTTCTCCACGATTCTATATCATTTGGAATTTTTTTCCATACCAAAGGTCATTTTATATACCTTCTTAATCTATCTAGATTCTAAAAAACATATTGTAGTCCTACCAATAAGAGAACACTGCATTGTTTATCTGCTGGTTTATCCTACCTAGAGCATTTTTGGTTGCAGAACACATTGCAGACAAAATGGCTAGTTTAATGAACAATACAAAATCAAAGACAAGTAAGAGAATCTTATTTCCTAGATGTATTAACCATGTATTAACCATTAACCAAGATCAGTTGGACTGGCAAAGATCCAAGGACAAAAAAGGAAAACTCCTTTATAGGAAGTATACACATCTTCCTAGTAGGGTGACCAGGATCTTGGAAGGGCACATTAGAACTAGCATTACTATGGATCACACTGGAAATGTTGCATGAAAAAATAGTATGTTAACAGAATGGGCAAAAAACACAAATTAGTACAGTTAAATTCAAATAAAAATTGTATCTTTTTTTTGTCACATCTTCCTTAATAATTGTGGGTAGAATTCAACCAATATTATTTTTTTCTTTCTTTCTGCAATTGTTAACATTTTTAAAATAATACTCTTTTCCTCTAATCCAAATGATTAGTTGCAATCTGATCAGAAGATGTTCTTCATTTATGCATCTTAAACTGCTTAGAAATTGATTCCTGTTTTTCAGTAGCAGATCAACATTACTGTAAACTATAGTAGTCTTTAGTAAAGAATAAAAACACACGATAGCACACAAATCTTTCCAACCTACTTGAGCAATTACCTTTGTATGCTTCATAAGTATTGCCAATAGTTTGTCAGCATTCCTGTAATTGCTACTGCTCTTCTTTCACAGAATTAGTTATTCTATGCTAAAATATTTATTTTTTCTCCCTCTGTCTTCTGTAATATAATAAATATGCACTATGTGATACAGCAGATACTTAATACCTTCACAGCCTGGTTCATGATTGACCAGTAGGCACTGTTCTCACCAAATGAGAGGTCTTATTTTCCAGTTGAGCTCTGAGATTGCCACGTGCACAGGACTAGTCCTCTCTTCACATTCTTCCCCTGGATCCTTTCCTGTACTGCAAAGAGGTCAACCTTCAAACTAGTGGTGGGAAAGATTTAGATTGTACCAGAGGGTGGAGAACAATTACCCTCCTTTATCCATCTTCAGAAGAAGTCACTATCAGTCACTATGTAAACCTAAACCAGTCCTTTTTTTGACAGTATTAAAATGCTTAACATACTTGGTAAATACTTAGTACAAGTGTGTTCTGATTACCTAAAGGGTATTTTTTAAAGACATGGAGCACAGTGTGGTAGTTTGAATAAAATACAAATAAAATTATGTTTGCCAGACAGCTTGCTCAAAGATGCAGCATATGCAGCACTTCACCATGAAAAATTAGAATTATTTTGTTTTGTACTCTTTTGTTAGCTTCCATTTCTTCCCTTAAACATTGCATCATCTATATAATAATGATTTTCTCTGTGTAACATTTCTAAACACCAGCAGATCACTCAATAATTGTACAAAGAAAAACAATTAACATTTCAGGACACTTAAAACGGTAAGACTTTTTCACAGCAAGGGCACTGACTGATATGCAAATGCCATGCTCAAATCATTTGAAATGCTTCCAAACAGTAAAAGAAATGTTTCAGTCAAGTGGCATTTGATTGTGAAGATGTGCACTTACAGATATTACAATATGATGTGATGTCTTCAATACTTCATTTGTGCTTTTAAGCCATACTGGATAAGCAGAACCACTCACCTACACAGCTATGGCACAAACCTAAACGTGTATTTCATAAGCACATATATTCCATAATACACAGAAGCTTCTATGGGGTTAGTGAAAACTGAATGAAAAATGGAACTTAATTCTATGTATAGTATATGTACAGTAGTGGCCTTTTGAGTCAAGGCAAAGTCAAGAGGTGAGGAAAAATGAAGAACAAAGATGATGTCCTTTAGTAAAACATGCAGCTTGTTTGCTGCAAGGTTTCCATGCTTCCACTTGTCCACTGAAGCATCCTACATCATCTACACCACACGTGACAAGCTGCAATTGCAGTAACAGACATCGTGCAACTTACCATGTGTAACACTGAAAGTGTTAGAAACCTTTTTCTTCCAACAGCAAATATACTACTGAATTTTTAAATTCATTAAAAAGAACTGACACCATGAAATTCTGATAGAAAAATTTTCAGTGTATTTCTTTCTCAGAACCATGGAAATTAAGAAACCACACTGATGTGGTTTTTAATATAAAGACCATGAAATTATAGATCAGATGATAGAATGATGATAACATGAACTACTGGCCCTGATAAATTGATCAAGGACCTCAAAATATGCACATACTTCTTCAACAGAATTGTATTTCTGAGTAACTGTACCACCTGATTATAACCTTTACTCCAAAGGCACAATGCAGCACTGAACATGCACACTGCAGCTTCAAGAACTTCAGTACTAGTGAACTTAACATATAAATACTAATATAATGCATCAAAGCAAAATAATAGTATTAGAAAATAATAGTATTATTCCAAAGTATGTACTGGAAAGCAATAGCATTTTAAGGAAAAAATAAATAAATAACAGGCTCAAGCCACAACTCTCAAAATTCTAATCCTTTTGATTAAATCTATTCAAAATTAAGATTAAAATATAGAAATACTTTTAAAACTGAGCAGAAAAGCTAAGGACACATCTATCTGTTAAAACTGCATGCTGTTGAAAATCTCTTCAAAGCTAATTGTAATTAGCATCTGCACTTTCAAAACGTTGCAGACTGGCAGAAAGGGAATGTGTATGTTTGAGAACCAGGCCATGCAAAAGTTGCTTATTCCCTTCCATTCATCCTGTCCCTCCACCTCAGAAGAGACCTGCTTTTCAGCTGGCTGTGCCTACCACCATATTCTGCTCCAGGCAATAAAATAAATCCAATAAATCCAAGACTCCCTTCTCTAGGAGTTCCAAAATTTTTTAACACAATTGTTATTTGTTCATTTATTTGGTAAAGTGTTAACAGGGAGATGAGTCACACAGCATTTGTGTTACAGTTTCTCTCATGACAGAAAGGTACTAAGCCCCTTCTGCTGACTCCATTTCTTCCCAAGAAGCACACAGTATTTTTAGCAGGTCAGATTTCAATTTCTTGCCCAGATAGAAATGTTCTAGCATACTAAAGAAGACCCACATGCTGATACAAAAGCTCCTCCAACTAAATTTGACTAATTGTGTGATGCTTAAATGGGATTTAGGTAGTCAAAGAATTAGTTTTGATAAGGCAAAGCAGCAAAATGGCATCATGATGGTAATCTGAAAGCCCCTAGCTGCTGGTCAAAGGAATCAGCATTCTAAACTGCACCACAAATACAAGTGAAAAAATATATGATATTTTAAGCAAACCCACTTAGAGCCAGTTACCTGGGTGCTGCTATTGATTAACACAGGCTTAATGCACTGCATAACAAGACAAGCACAAAATCAAAGGTCTTGATTTCAGCCTTTCAACTGGTAGTGGGGTTTTTTTAATACTCGAAAGCAATTGTGAGTATTCAAAATATTCTACTGCCACTATTACTTAATATACACTAACAGGCAGTCTCTGACTGCTTGACACTAACAGGAATAGCTCAAGAAAAATATTAAGCTTTGACTAATACATTTTCTATTTTAATTTAGTTTATTACATAAAACATCCCCACTAGTCCTTGAATACGGTGCTTAATAGATGTGCTATGCTCAGGTAGTAGTGGCTACATACAGATTACTACAGAACTGTATAAAGATATATTGATGTGTACACAGACATTTATGTAAAAATAATGTGTTTGCATAAAACACGATCACTTTTAATAGAATACAGTGAACACTGAATCCACTGCCAGGAAGACTCATCGTGTATGCACCATGTTCCAAATGAACATGCCTACTTTAAACCAGAGTTGCCATGTATCAGAACTACAGCCCAAGTATTTCGTATAGGAGCACCACTGAGCTCACCTGCAGAGAAATACACTTTATCTGCACTTTCACAGCATGTATGCATTTACCACTACTCAGATATAGGAAGGAAGGAGTTATCTGTACTCTAGTGAGTTGTTGACTTTGTCAAATGCAGCTTAACTTCAGTGTAGCTCAGCTATAATGTTCAATACATTATTGACTGTAATTGCAGTCATTCCATGCTCCCAAAAAGGCAGTTTATGTAACATCACAGGTAGCAGCAGAACACTCTCCTTGACAGTCTAGCCATTTTAACCTAGATTACAATGTGAGTTTTAAAGCCTGAATATTTTTTAGTTTATGAATATAGACGTCTTCGCAGAGGCCACAAACAGTTATCCTGCTTTTTAAATCCCATCAGGAATATGGAGTTGAGTGTCTTTTATTTAAAAAAGAGCTTTTGAGAGTACCTTAGACAGACAAAATATATGGGACATCCTGGGTAGCGTATATAGCAATAGCACCCACAGGGAAAATAATTGCACATTCTCACTACTTAAATGCCTAGTCAGATCTACAGCAGGCACTAAAGGTAACTTCTGTCCATAACAGACCTGGGCCATTATTCACAAGCCTTTAAAAAGATTTATAAGATCATGTTGCTGAAATTTTTACCTCTCCCCCATACTACACCCATTCATCTCTTTACAGATCTTGCCACCCCCTATACGCCTCACCTCCCCAGCCTGCAAGTCATTTGTCATGTTTTCCTGAACAGAGTCCTGTACCATGGGAAGCTGGATATTAGCATATCACAAATGTAAATTCATAAGTATTTACTGAGGTTTCAAAGAATTTATACTGTTACGAGCTGCAAAATCTTAAAACTTCTTTTCTTGTGTTTTTCAAGGAGATAAAGGTATTATTAAGAAACCTGTTGTGAGTATCTAAAGAAAGACTTTTGCACCCAAAAAGCTCATTCATTTTTCCCTTACAAAACTACTTGGTCTAATGAATGACCTCATCCCTTCCTATAATCCTCATATTGCTCATCCTTAGTACAAGACAGATGTACTACAATATCAAAGACTAACTTAGACCAAGCTGCTTTGGCTTTGGATATGGGGAGCTTCCAGACTACCAATGATACTCATTTAAATACATGTGGAATAATGAACTGAATCATAACTCAAGTTTCCAGAAGTTCCAGGATTAGTAATAGAGACTTATTAAAATTCTTCTAAGACCTAAAGCTGCAGACTCTGGGCTGATATGTTAAAGCAAGATCTCTGTCTGACCTGCATGGGACCAATTATACATTAAAAATGTAAGGTGTTAAGAGTAGAAGATTAAATGTTTCTGTTAGCTGTATATTTTTTAGGTTGCATTTGCACATAAGACTCAACAGTAAAATTTTATAATTTCTATAAAGGACTGACCAATCATTCTTTTAGTTAGATTGTTACATAACAAAGGATCTGCCCTTGGCTGACAAACTTCATGCAAGACCCACAAGAGAAGAAAGAAAGGGAAGAGAAAGATGTGGAGGGATAGGAGGTAGGAAGAAGTGAAGGGTAGAGGAGGGATAAAAAGTGACAGCCAGAGGAAGAAAACTAGTGTATGGAGTTCATCTAACCTTAATGATGTTACTTCGAAATGTTTACAGAATACTCTGCTCATCATGTAACTTTACATGTGCTCCATAGGCTGCAGAGAATTTAAGGAAAGGCTCCACAAATCCTTCCTCTCCCCATTCTCAAGCCTTACTCAAATCTCTACATGCCAAGAATTTAAGCATGCTGAAAAGGCATTAAATTGTGTTAGCCCACTGGCCACATATACCAGAAGAAAACCTCCACAGTGGTCATGATCTCAACACTGACCTCCAGGTCACGCATGCAATTCATGGACTCAAAAGGATAAGTGGACTTCCAGTAACAGTTGTTTGTCCTGACTGATGCTATTGAGGCAAAGAATCTTCTGTTGGCTCAGCTTTAGATAGAAAGTACAAGAAAATCTCAAAGGAAAACAGCAACATTATATTTTGTTTATTGAAGTTCAGTGACAAGATAGCCAAGTTGCTTTCAAATAGAACTCCACATAGCTAGCAACATATAAGCCACCCCTATTCTCTGAAGGTAATGGGGATCACAGCTGCTCCTTTCACAACAAGGCTTAGCTTTTGTCATGCTACACAAATGCAATCTTTTTCTTTCTTTCTTTTTCTGTACACAACATTTCCTTTTTACAACATAAAATCAGGTTTCCAAAAATTCTAATCATATCCTGTGCCCTTAGAGATTTGAGAAAAAAACTGAATCCTTTCCCTTTTCTCCAGAAAGCTTCTCAACACGTGTGGCAACCTACCCCTTGTTAAAAATCACAGTCTTCACAAGAAGCCTTTTAGATCTTATCAATATCCCTGCCACACACACACAAAATATTAAGGAAATAAAAAAAAAATGTCTCCTGGTGCTGTGTATTCTAGTGGATTTGGTTTATATCCCAGTTCTTGCAATTTTGGATGCCTTAAGGATGGTCTAGCAATAATAATACAGAAAATCTCAATGAATGTTAAGACATCATAGTTTGGCTTTAGGTACTATATTTCCCTTATAAATACAAAAGCCAAGTTCCAGATATGACTGATTTCTTGGGCTAATTTATTTTTCAGAAAAATAGAAATTGACATAGGTTAAAAAAAAAAAAAAAAGAATAAAACTTATCAAAGGATCAAACATATCAAGGCTGCCATGTTCTCATCCTCTCTTCCCTGACCTTCTAAACTTGTAGCATATGGAGTATTTTACAGATCTCAAATTCTTTACATGCATGCAGAATGGTCTGCATTATCTAAATCAGATTAAATTAAATTATTACAGAATGAAAACTATCATTTTGACACTGGTTCACTATAAGAACAAGGATTTCCTGTTCTTATCTCCCCTTGGGTTTACAAAAAGTCACACTCACACTTGTTTCCTGAATTCAACCTACATGCATTTGAAAATTGAGTTAGAAATACACTTCCTCCTGCTTTCATAATAGTACTTCAATATCACTGAAACATAACTACAGCTGGAAGTAATATTTTAGCAATACAATTTCTTAAAAAAAAAAGCTGAGCTATAAAGCAAATAAAAAAAAACTGTGTCTCTAACTCTTCAGTGAATATAGCTGTGTAATACAGTGGCTACAGAAGACATTGCTAGTTGTCTTCCATTACTTGTTTGAGCACTGAAAATGTTAGTTTTATCTCTTTGTATGTTGCATAAACTTTTGTTTGCCTTCAGTACTTGTAGCAAGATATGGACAAAATTTGGCCATCCTGTAGCACTCAAAAATGACAGCACTAAAGAAAAATCTGCATTTGAGTTTCAAAAAGTATTTTAAAAAGTATGCAAGTATTGCTCCCTTCCTGTCACCTCCACCAAGTGGTACACTGTGAATTTCATCACTTTCCCACATGTCATAAGGCTTCAGAAATACAATGCTGAAACAAACTTAATAGCTTCAGTACAGACAACGTATTCTTATTTGCCAAAAAGGTTCTAAATCCACATTTTTTATCTCTTAGGGCACTAGCCCAATTTCTAAATAGTTGATAAGGAGAGGGAGAGAGTAGGGATTTTTACCTTCTAGAGTCTTAGCCCAAAGGATTCCCCCAAGCAGGTCTCTGAAGATGACAAAGTGAGTCCTCCTGAAGTCCAGGTTGCAATCTTACTTATTGCCTCGTTTCTTCCTTGTACAATACTAAACTCTACCATGTCGTGATCACCACTGCCAAGGCTGCCCCCAACCTTCACATCCTTGACCAGACCTTCTTTGTTTGTTAATACAAGGTCCAGCAGCACACCCTTCCTTGCTGACACCTCCAACATCTGCCATCAGGAAGTTACCATTGTTTTATTGCTGCTTCTAATGCCTCCTGCTTATTCCCCATGCTGCGTGCATTGGTTGGTGTACAAGCCTTTCAGAGAGGGGCTGAGTGTATAGTTTTCACCCTTGGGGGGTGGAAGACCTCTTGGTTCTCAAAAATGTCAGCACAGTGCTTGACTAGTGCTGGGGTATGACACCCACAGGCATCTCTAGCTAGTCTGGATACATCCCCCTCCTCCTTCATATCTAGTTTGATGCCCTGTCAATCAGCCCTGCAATCTCTTGTGCAAAGACTCTCTTCCCCCTTTGAGAAAGGTGTTTCCCACCAGGTATCAGAAAACCTGATGCTGGAAAGGTCATCCTGTTGTCAAAATGCCAACACTGTTACGGTGACTCCAGGATATATCAAATTATCTCTTTAGAGACAAACAACAAATCAGAGCACCTCAGACTTGTACTCTGAAGTGTTTTATGAAACAAAATCACTATATTAACAATTGATAAAAAGAACATCTCCCTTATCAAGCTACATGTCTGACATTAACTGATATAAATACTTCCCTCAGCACCTTATGTTACAATGGGTTTCTGTGGTAGTTTTTTTTTGGTTATGCTTCTGAAAAGCCTTAGTGAGTTGATAGAGAAATATAATATTAAGACAGTTACAGAATAAAAGAGAGCAGCATTCCTCTCAAAACATTCTTCATTCTTTACAAATACGAAAGCCCTTAAGTGAGATGAGGGCTATTGTGTAACTCTACATATTTTAGAGCAAAAAGACAGCAAAGCTCTCTTAGTGTAATAATGAAATGTTGATTTTGGAATGCACATCTAAACTTCTGATGGAAGTCTGCCCAGGCAGAAAAAAAAAAAAAAAAAAAAAAAGGGACTAGGTCTTGGTATTTTTATTCATAAATTCTATTAATCACTCAGAAACAGCAAAATAGATTATTTCATTTGTTCATACCAAATTTTGCTGTTGTGTTTAATTCTATAGACAATGTAATGTAGTCTACATAATTTCAACTAAAAAAAAAAGAAGAATGCTTACTTTGAAGAAGCCAAATTGCAGTAATTTCACCATCATTGTGAAAAGTTTTAATGCTATTGAATAAATACTAAGTAGTTAGATACCCTGAAGATGCTGCTTTGAGTAAAAGTATTTCTACACTTAAATGTAGCATTAAGTAATATTTAACTGCACTTGAACAGCCATGCAAACAAGTCTACACACAAAACTGAATACAACAGTGTTTTTCCCTTTGTGACACAGAACAGTTAATCACAGAATACAGGACAAATAGGGATAACAGAGAGCATCCATTTAGAAGAGAGGTTGATTTTGGATCTCAGCTTGTTTTATCTGGCATATCAGTAATACTACAGGAAACCATGCTCAGATTAGAATGCATAAGGTTGAAAGACTTACAACATTATCAGATTTCTCATGCTGCATGCTGTTGCTCTTAGTAGCATCTTAAGATTGGTAATAAAATCCGGATGCAAATCTAGAACATTCTTTTTTAACCTTTATTTAAATTTATAACTTCCTGTTTATGTTGTTCAAGTATCAAGTTTGCAAGAGTTTATTATTATTTTATTAGCAAAGACAAAAAAAATAACCCAACCAAAAAAAAAAACCCATCAAAAACAAAACACTGTGACCTGATTTAGGAGAATACTAAACTTCCACATCCTTCATGCATTCATTACTTGTCCTTCTAGGGTCCTACTCTGCAAACAAAACACATTCCACTAATAACAATAATTGGATATTTTTCAAAAATCCCCTGCTGAGCATGCAATCAGATGTAGAATAAGAATAGTGAAAATGTAGCAGTTTTAAGTAATGGATGATATCTCTATTCACCCAGCACTTTCTTTGGCCAGTTTCACCATCCTCTCCCCACCACTGAGAATTGCCTTAACACAAATACCATATTTTAAAACTACATCCATGTTGCTGTTTTTCCCACTCAACTGATACATGTGGGAGGGCTACTCATCCATATTCACAAAGGTGGAATAACAGGATACATTTGAAGTATAGGTATCTGTACATGACAGCAGGTATTGCTTGAAAATCATCAGCCAGAAGAGTTCTGTGGAATATTTTGCTGGAATACTCCTGTCTGGAAAGGAAACATGACCACAGCCTCTCTCTGTGTCAGTTTGCTTCAAGCAGAATCAATTCAAGATTTTAAAGAAAAAAAATAATCCTGCATCACACATTTCAAATAACTGAATGCAACAACAGACACTCCAGAACCAGACAACATCTGTCTTCAGAAATGTTGCTATTTTTCAAAAATATATTCTGGGTAAGAGTGCCTCTTCCTTTGAATAAATAAAAAAAATGACACTTTTTCTGCGGAAGACAGAGGTTGGCACACAAACAGATGTTATTCACAGGCAACAACATACTTCCAAGAGAAACACTACTTCTGTTTCTGAGCCTACTGAAACAATCCTTCTGAGCCTTTTTTTATCAGGCTGAAGACTGAACCATTAACAAACAATTTAAGGTGTGTGCACCTCACCTTTGCCTGTCAGGTTGTGTATGAATTAAACTATCAGATGCAAGGATAAGTCATTCTGTGGGCAGAATTCATGAACCTACTAGATTAAATAATGTTAACAGAATCATACAATTAATTCAGTATTCCATTATACTTCCACTATATCAAAATCACAATGCTATCTAAATAGCATTCATTTATGAACACGGAAAGAACAGTTTGGCTCACCTTCCAAGTACAAATCTATTCTAGATAGATAAAAAATAATTCCATTCAATGGAAGTTAAGCAGAGACAGTCCGCAGAGAAAGGACATGGAAGAGTAATATTAGACAGCAAAAGGCTTCTTACAAGGGTGAGAAAGATGACATGTCTCTAGTTTAGAATGTTCATAAAAATACTATTTCAAAAAGCAAAGTACATAGGAAGAACTACCATCTCCTTCTTTGGTTCTCCTTACAGTAAATTAGTCTATATTGCCACAGCTAGGCCTAGTCTAGCTGCCAAGCTGTCTGCTTTATAGCCTGTGCCTCAGGCCTATCAACAATCTTAATATTAACAATCCAGATTCACTCAAAACTGTTCCCAAAATCTACAAGTCCTAGATAATTCAGTTGGAATTTCAATGCATATTAGCAATATGCAGTAATTCTAAACATTATATATGGTGTATCTTAGTGCAACATACATAGTGATGGAGCTAAAGTCCTTTATTGTGTAGTACAGCACTCTGGGGGTAAAAGTTAAGTATATGGAAATCATTTTAGTAAGATATAACTTCCACTAACAATAACTAGAGTTAAAATAGGTTAAAATTACAGGGTTTCTTTTAGAACAAAGCTGCAAAGATATTCAGGCATAAAAGAGTTTATGTGTGTTTTCTAATAAAAAAAAAAAGTATTTTTTTTTAAAAAATACACTTGTTTTCTTTCATGCTAATTATATTTCCTAGTGGAAACTAAGGCTGAGAAGCATCATATCCTAAGGTATCTTAGTATCTTTGGGTCCAATAAGCCTAAATGCACTCTTACACATCTACCTTAAAATAAAAAATTATGATGCCAGATACAATAAGCTTTGCTACTAAAGATGAACCTAAATTCTTTCAGAATAAGCCTCTAACACCCTGAATTTAGTTCTTAAGACACTTTACCCAATAAAGACTGGATCCCCTGAAGTTTCTTCACACTGGTAAAAAATCCAATAATTACTTGTACATCAGGAATTACACACCTATTTGACACTGGTCAAGTTTTTCATAAGGAATACACACATTCATATGTGCCAGCATGGGAATATTAAATGTTCATGAAACAGATGACTGGATTCTAGACATACCATCTGATGACATGCCAATCAATATTTTGATCCTCAGAGATTTTCAAGAGTTGTTTCTTTATCCCATCTGACACAGTGAAACATCTCAACTTGGACACAGTAAAAGTTTCATTCCTAACAGGAGAGATTACTATGGATCTGTATGTGTCATTTTAAAGACCTTACCCTTGCATGCCATTTCCATAATTAGTTTATCTTAAAAGCTAATTTGTTTTGTGCACTTTTTAGGTAACACTATAAAGTCAAGGCACATGACAAAGCTAGAAACAAAGCCTAATTTAAACAGGCAACACAAAAAGCTTCTTAATAGCTCTCTGCAGCCACTCACTCCCTAGTTTGCAACTACAGCTAATGCTCCACTTTAACTATTCATTGAGACAGCTCTGGGACCTTCTGGCTCCTCTTGTTCCTCCAGTTGTAGAAATACACCACTTACACACACATATGGTCAACGGAACATTAAGACAGGACAAAATGTTATGTTCTGGGTTCTGTGCTCCCTTTATAACGACTGGGAATTAAATTTTTGCCACGAAAAGTCAGTAAGAAGTTCACTGCAACGTCAAATAATCCTAAATTTCACACTGAAATGAGTACACATCACACAGCATTAGTCATTTTACTCAGATATTTCAACCAATGACCGTAAAGGAAAAACAGATAGTGAATGAGAAATTCTCTTTCACTCCTAGAAAATAACTGTACAGGTATTGTCATACTGTAGACAGATGCTACATTTATTAACTGATTCCAGGAGTGATTTAAAGGTCTCCTGTGCAGAATATAATGGCTTTTTAACATTAAATGTAATAATTATTTGAGTTTATGAAACAGATTAAGCAGTAATTTCATCTCATTCTAGACTGTCTTAATAATGTTGACTCACTTTGAAACTAATTGTTATATTACAGAGGTACTTAGATCAATTAATGGATTAATTCATCAGTGGATTCTTAATTAACTGGAAATATTTATTTTCATACCGTGCATGAAAATTCCTTCTAATTCCTAGAAAAAACTCTATTCTATGGGACAAGAAGAGTCTAAAACACTGCCCTTCACACACCATGTCCCACGTCATGCACCTGAGCAGTACAATTGCTGCTCTTGTCATATTTGAGACTAAAGGTCTGTCAAGTAATCTTGGGCACACACTATGCAGCCACTCACCTTCTGCACAAAAGAGATAGCCCATGCAACATGTACTGGGAAGAAAACTCTCTGTTGTCATAACAGAAACATATAAAGACTGGTAATAACAGGGGAAGAGAGACAGTGATTAAAGTACACATTGTGCATGTTACAGTCGGGGTTGTTTTCACTTTGCATTTACCAACAAGTTAGGGGAACAACTTCTATCAAAGCTGTTTAATCATTATTTTTCCTAACTCATTCTAAACTGCTGGGGCAGTGGAATTTTCTGTGCTGTGATTCTTCATGTTTCCAGGCATAAGTCATCCGATGAAAATATTTACAACTAAAGGAAAGGAAAATTGAGACGATGAACATTTCTTGCATGAGAAATGTGCAACTGATTTGTTTCACAAAGTCACAGAACTGAGCCATAAGATTAAAAGCAGAGTCTACATTCAAGCCATAACAGATTTCACCATTTTTGAAGCAGACTGCCTCCAAATTATCCCATCTTCCATAGACACGGAGAGACTTACTTGAAAAGTGGTAGTCTATAAATGATTGCCTATAAAACTGCAATTCCTGAGGACTCATAACAGCTCACAGGTAAAGGCAGAACACACTTGCTACTCGCAGGATCTTTAATAATTGAGACATAAGAAGCTGGCTGCAGTCTGTTCAACTGAATGTTGTATTTTCTCATGATAATTGAAGGAAAAAATCTCTGCAGGCCACTACAAGCACTGCAACAAATCACTCAATACCTTCCAATATAACTAATGTTCACAGAATCATAGAAGTTTTGGCTGGAAGAGACCTTCAAGATCATCAAGTCCAACCTTAATCCCAGCCCCATCAAAACCACTAAACCATGTCCCTAAGCACAACATCTACCTGGCTCTTAAACACTTCCAGGTATGGTGACTCCATCACCTCCCTCAGCAGACTACTCCAGTGCCTAACAACCCTTTCAGTAAATACATTCTTCCCAATATCCAGCATGAACCTGGTTCAACTTCAGGCCATTTCCTCTTGTTCTATCATTTGTCACCGGGGAGAACAGACCAGCTTCTGCCTCAATACAACTTCCCTTCAGGTAGGTGTAGAGAGCAATAAGGTCTCCCCTCAGCCTTCCTTTCTCAAGGCTAAACAGCCTCAGATTCTTCAGCTTTCCTCTTAAGAGACATGCTCCAAACCCTTTACTAGATTGGTAGCCCTCCCCTGCACCCTCTCCAGCTCCTCAACATCCTTCTTGTAGAGAGGGGTCCAAAACTGGACACAGTATTCAAAAGCAGAGTACAGAGGAATGATCACCTCCCAGCTCCTGCTGACTATAATGTTCCTGCCAGTATATGACATATAAATATTGACATATATAATAATTGACAAGTCAATTTCTCTAATAGAACACTAGGGGAAAAAAAGTCAAATGTCTTACTAAAGTCAAGATAGACAACATCCACAGCCTCACCTTCATTCAACAAATGGGCCACCCTGTCATAGAAGGAAACCAGTTTTGTTAAACAGGACCTGCCCTTCATAAACTCCTTCTGACCGAGCCTGATCACCTGGTTGTCCTGCATGTGGTACATAATGGAACCCAGGATGATCTGTTCCATCAGCTTCCCTGGTACTGAAGTCAATCTGACAGGCCTGTAGTTCCCTGGATCATCCTTCCACCCCTTCTTATAGCTGGGTGTTATACTGGATGACCTCCAATCTGCTGGTACCTCCACAGTCTTCCAGGACTGATGATAAATGGTGGACAGTGGACTGGTGAGCACCCCTGCCAGTACTCTCAGCACTCTAGGATGTAAGTCATCCCGCCCCACAGATTTATGCACACTGATGTTGAGCAGCAGGTCAAGGACCATCTCCTCCTGAATTGTAGAGAGGACATTGTGTTCCTGACCCCAAAAGCCTTGTTCATACCTATCAATTCAGTTTAAGACTAATTCCATTCCAGACAGGAATAGACATTGTCAAAACCTTTTAAAATCTTCCATAAATGGTGCTTTTCATTTTTTTCTATGATGATATAGTTTAAGATTAAGTGCTTTTCTGAAAATCCATAGTCTACTGTAATAACCCTTATTAATATGACTAATACAAATTATTTGAAGATTTGTCAATTTAAGACACAAAAGCCACCCTGACTTTTGCCAGTACAGCACATTTATCCATGTATTTCCTAATTCTATTCTTTAGCATGTCTACAACTGTGTTGAGTTCTGAAACTATAATTACAAGTTCACCATGTGAGTCCTTTTTAAATATTAGCCTTGTTTTTGCCATCTTCCATTTCCCCTCTAATGAGACTGTTCATATAATCTCTTCAACAATTGGTTCTATCATGTCATTACTCTGTCAGCACTTTCACACCGAGTTTTTCGCACCCTTCCATAAATCTGATTCAAACCCTTAGAGCTACTGAGCTGGTACCACTCATCAGCCTTAACCAATCTGTATCTAAGTTGATCCCACAAACATTTTCATGGCTCTAACAAATTCTATACCCAAAGCTGATAATTATTAAATCAGCATTTCTACCCTCCTGTATCTGCTGTTTAGATAAAACCCTGAGGGCATTAGCTGTCGGAGTCCCCTGTAATTCCAAACACGATCAGAAATTACTGTGTGTCTTTCATTAGTTAGCTCATCAGCAGCATTTTTCTGTTGATTTTATACATGGGATACAGTACCATATTACCTTCTGTATATATGGCACTTATATTTTATTCCTAAAGAGCCTGTAATACAAAGACAAGGCTTAATATCAGCAAAGGTTAATTCCTGAAGCAAAAAGCTTGGTTTATTAGCAGTCATCTCACAGAATATATAACTGGTTTTATGTTCACTCTTACAAGCAGATATAAATACTTTCTCTCCTAATTTTTTCCCCTCAAATAGTACCTTATATTCCTCAAGCAATGTTTTTAAGATGAGAACTGTTAAATGGCACATGTATCAGTAAGTCGTGTTAAAATTAAGCCACAAATGACTAAAATAAAAAAACACATTTCATATAGATAGTGACAGAAAACACTGCAAGGAACCAAACACACAGTTTTATTGTCTGTCCAAAGTAATAGAGAAAACCAATCTCCCTTACCAGTGGCATACATGTAATTTTACTATTTTGAATTATATTATGGGATGTAATCAAGATGGAAAACAACAGGTGAAGTCAAAAAGTAGACCAGCAAAAAAAAAAAAAAAAAAGCAGTTGCAGAGTGCTATCACAAAAGTTTTAAACAGGTATTTAGAGTCAAATAGATACTGGTAGAAGCAAAGCCCTGCACAAAGCAGCCACAGACAGTGTCACGAACACTATCATCTAAGAAAGCAAGCCAGAAGGGAAATAATGACAGGAGCAATATTGACCAAAGGATAAGGTGCATCTTCAATAAACAGACAAATGACTCAGTGTAACAGCTTGAGCTCTGCTTTATTCTTCTGGGACAGTGTCTGATTTTTCCAAGAACTGACTCAAGTTCTTGATTATTATTATTATTGGTGGTGTTATTGTTATTGGTTTTGGTTTTCCTATTGATTTTCTATGCCACAAAAGTTCTTTCACCCATTAAACTATGAGCTTCAAAGTCACTTTTAAATAACTCCTACCAATATGGCAAGCAGGCTCAGTGCATTTTCCCCTCTAATTAACAAGCTATGAAGTTGATACAAGCATTTAGCTATTAATTTTGCTGGCAAATGACTGCCTTTCTCCATGTCAAAGCTGCAGCTGGGGGAGGAAGCTACAGCTGCATGCATAATCAATGATTATAGAGTAAAAGCTTCCCACCTACTTTGAATTTAGAAAATATTTGCCATATTTACTATATAAGGATACAAAAAGTGACTGGGAGGGAGAAGCACACTTACACAGCCCCTAAACCCACACAACACACAACCTTAATACAATGGAACTCATTCAGAAGGCTGTGTCCAGCTGTAGAAAGACACTGGGCTTAAGAGAATAATTCAATGTGTGTTTTACAAATGTATTTTTCTATTAAATGTTTGGGAGGTGGCATGGTAAAGAAAAACTTTCTGTGTGAGAGTTCATTCTTCTTTAAAAATGAATAGAAAATATTTTCCAATTACACCAGATTCAAAACCAAATGAAAAATATACTCTATTGTATGCTATGTACCCTGTATGGGAATTCTTTATATCACAACTGGGGCTTCCCCACAACTGTAATAAAGGTGAATAAAAAGTTATCCAAGGGGATGAAATGGTATCAGTTTTGGGGTTTTTTTGAGGTAATATTAACAAATTCAGTATTGTCAGTGATGGTTCAATGTTAAACACATCAAGTGCACTTCTCATGATCTTTTTGTGGCCACTACAACTGAGTGCATAATTCACACAACTAAATCAGATGTGCAGCTGCATCACACTCAACCCACCAGCTCCTGGGTTTGTACAAGAAGACATCTTCTCTTCCTGCTGTATCAAATTTAAAAGCCCTGCAACATGGTATCTTATCATACCATGATAAGATCTAGAATCTAGAAACATAGTAATATGTACAAATAATGCTATTTATTTACTCCTTCTCCCAGACTAAAATTTATTTAGCAAGAAATGTACAGCAGCAGTTCTGCATTCTCAGTGCAGGACACACTCCAGGCAAGTTAACATATAATGCCTTTTCCTATAAGAGAGATTATCCAGGTATTTCTGCAGAGCAGGATTACAGGCTGTTGAGCAGCTAATATAAATAGAGGAACAGTGACATGTTCAGCATCTCTCATCAAAACCTAAAGGCAGCCTGAATGAAAGCAGGATCTGAAACTCTCAGGGTTCCTCTGAAAAGCTAGAGTATATGTAGAAAACCAAATTTAATCCTAAAGCAACTCTCACTGAAGAGTGCATAAAAACAGCCCTTCTGATTTATTTTTCTTGCACCCCTAAGTTCCTGATTGCTAACTTCTGGCTGTGCTTCATTTTCTCATAGCAGTGGGAATTACACAGTATATTTAGAGGTATTTTCCAAACTTTTCTGATGAAGAATGCTTCTGATTTTTTTCTAACTGACCTCAAAGATTGCCCCCACTCATTGGGGTAGGTGAAGAGTGACAAAATCTAGCCACGTGCCATTTAAAAGAGATATAACTATAAAAATAATTTTTGAAAATCCTATGTTGTTCGCTTTTTGGCAGTTTCCTTTTTTATCCCATCTTAAAACCTTGAATTATGAGGGTAGTAGCTACATGTCAATTGGGACAGAACAAGGCATTGTAATGATATTTGGATAATCCACTCTGCAGGAATGTTCATTATTCTTCCTGAGGTTTCACAAGAGTTCCCTGGCATAATACTACTACAGCTGCTTTTCTGTCTCATGTTATTAAAAGGTCTGATTCAAAGATAATGTCTGCTAGAGGAATCTGGCAGGGAGCAGAGTCCTAGGAAAACTCTTGTGACGCTAAGGTGTAACTCATGGAGACTGAACTGCTGAAAAAAAAATGAGTATAGTAACAGCTATTTGTTTTGAGTTTTGCAAGAATGCTGAGATAATCTTCTTATTTCTCGGAACAAAAATCACACAAATTCAAGCTACTTTTTCTGAAAATCTTACCATTTTTCTTATCAAAAGAAATCATAACAAAGTTACAAAAAAAAAAAAAAAAGGCAAGGTCTAATTTCTGCCTTATCCATGGCACAGAAATGGCCCAAATTCATTGTCATTTTCTTTGGTACCTCTCTTTTTTTTACTCAGTCTTTTCAGACTGAGTAAAGCAGGAACCAGCTATCAACTACAGTAGCTGGTATAAGACACTAAACAACACAGTCATCAGCAGGAGCTGGGCTCATGAACTAGCTTTATTGGCAAACATCACAGATTCACAGATATTAGGGTTTGGAAGGGACCTAGAAGATCATCTAGTCCAACCCCCCTGCCAGAGCAGGATCACCTAG